>APFE030452787.1:1122-61890 GCA_000404065.3 Pinus taeda | reverse complement strand
ACTATTAATTTATTAACATTGATATATTACATAAAACATTAATACATAATTAAAAGAAAACTTACTTAGGACATAATTATTATAGTCAATTACATTAGTCAAACATAGCGAAATATGACCACATTAAGATTTACTCAACCTTATATTTACCACAATAATCAACCTTGTTCACTCAAAATAGTCCTTAGTTAATATACCATTAATTTATTATTTTTTTGTTTGTTAAGCTTGGCGGGTCTTCTTTTTTCTATTCATTTATAAGCAAATCTACACCATATAGATTGGCTAGTTGGCCTCAACTTACCATTGTGAAACCAAGTCTATTGGCCACCTATTTGCATTGTATGACATCCAAAAACAGAAAAGTTCTAGTCTTTTTATCCAAGCTATACATGTCTCTATTTCATGACCAGATGCAAGATTTCTATCTATATGTATACTTGCATCATGAAAGGTTAAAGCTAACCACATATAAAACAAAATTAAACAAGGGAGATTTACTAGCCATTATGCTCCTCTAAGGCCAATTCCACAGGCGCAGGTAGGGTCTTGGACGTTTGATCCAGGCATCTTAGAAAGTTCCAGGATACATGGGATATGCCTCTCTATTCCGCCCAACCTAATATCTTGCTTGTGGAGTTGAAATTGAATCTTCTGGAATTCTTGTTTGTAGCTCGGCATATCTTGAAGAGAAACAACCATACCCACCGAGATCTACTCCATAGCCTTGCCTATCAAGCTTTTCATCAACCAATTGAGGTATAAGGTCTGTTTGAATTGTGTTATCCTGTCTCTGATGTTGCCAGGGTCTGGGACAAGGGACCTCTAGTCTTCCATGTCCTCCTTAGTCTTGCTTCCCTGCTTAATTTCCTCTTCCCATTCCTCTAAAATTCTCTAAATGCCTTCATCAATACCTTCTCAGTACGCCTCAATAGCTTCCCTGAAAAGTTTTTTTTAATTTTAGGTATGTTCTATGCTGAGAGAAAATTTACTTCATTTTTCCATATTAGCTCAATATCAATTCCAGATTAGCAATCACATTTAGCATGATAGTAAAATGCAGATAGAACATAAACAAATCACAAAAAACAAGCCAAGACAAGAGTACACAAGATGTGGCATCAGCTAGGGACAACCAAAGTGGCGAAACCCTTGACCAATTATTCTTATGTTCTTAAATAGTTCAACAAAGAGAGAGAGAGATAGTACATATACATTAGAAGTCAACATTTTGACTTATCAAAATAAGAGCAGTGATCTTCTCTATGAAGATAATACATGAGGTAGCTAATCTGAACTCAGGTGAAGGCATACTGATTCAACTAATCCTCCAAGGTGACTCCATCACCATGATACACTCATCGTTGTGCTGCACCTCATCATCATGCTACACCTGACACTGAGTTGCACCCAATCAGTGAGTTGTACCTTATCATCACGTTATACCTTATCTTTAAAATACCTCAGGAGCCAATGGAAATGCTTTAGCCTGAATGGGCGACCCAGCTGAGTTGCGCTGGAGTGTTACAACGTGAATATTGAAGAAGACAACAAGGATTCACAGAAAGTTAACATTCCAAAAACTAAAGGCTATTGCGAGGTTCAAGGGCCATTGATTGAAGATCCTAACATAACCGCGCCAGTAAAAACGAAGCAGGTAAACATTGGTATAGAGGATGAACCAAAGTATGCAATGCTTGGTGACTACTAGGATGACGCGACGGTGGATAAGGTCACTGAGTTACTATGAGAGTACCAGGACTTATTCCCGACCAAGATCACGGAATTAAAGGGATCATTGGCAATTTAGGGATGATGAAGATCACCTTAAAACCCGACGTGAAGCTGGTTAAGTAGAGGCCTTACCACTTGAATTGGAAGTACAAGGAAAAGGTCCATGTAGAAGTAGACAAAATGCTCGCAGCTGGGATCATTAAGCTAGTGGAATAATCTGACTAAGTAAGCTCTGTGGCAGTGTAAGAAAAGAAGCAAAAGGGAGACATAAGAATATGCATGGACCCCAGGAAATTGAATGACGCATGTGTGCACGACCCATTCCAAACTCCGTTCACAGATGAAGTATTGGGAAATGTCTGTGGGCAAGAAGCATATTATTTTACTGATGGGTTCTCAAGGTACCACCAGATCAAAATCGCACCAGAAGATAGGAGAAATACCACCTTCGTGATTGAGTGGGGATGATTTCAATACACTGTTATGCCATTTGGGTTGAAAAATGCATCAGCCATATTTTCACGCATAGTTGTTGCAATATTTAAAGAATATATCCATAAATTCTTAGAGGTATATCTAGATGATTGGACTGTATTTGGATTGGTTAACCACCATGTAGTGACCTTGCGCTTGATGTTGGATACTTGCTGATGACACCAAATTGCGTTGAACCTCAAAAAGTGTACGTTCCTCATTCCCTTCGGGAACCTGTTAGGACATGTGGTCTAGAAACAGGGACTAATGGTAGAGCCTGTAAAGATTGTAATAATTCTTAATTTGGAAGCACTGCGAAGTGTTAAACAGCTATGCACTACCTTGGGACATATGGGTTACTACAGGAAGTTCATCAAAAGCTATGCTCAGATCACTGCGCCAATGGAAAAACTGTTGAAAAATGATGTCACGTTTTGTTGGAATGATGATTGCATGAAGAGCCTAGATGTACTAAAAGAGAAATTGGCCTTCGCACCAATCTTGGTCTTCCCAAAATGGGATGTGGAGTTTCATGTCCATCTTGATGCATCATGTATAGCATTGGGAGCAGTATTCACACAATAGGGTCAAGAGGGTTTAGATCACCCTATCACATTCACAAGTCACAGGTTGTCTAAAGCGGAAAAGAACTATTCCACAACTTAACACGAGGGGTTGGCTATAGTGTACGTGCTCCAAAAATACTGACACTATTTTCTAGGGGAACATTTCAAGATGTATACAGACCATTTTGCACTAAAATACTTGGTCAATAAGCCTGTGTTGGGTGGGCGCATATGTAGGTGGCTCTTATTGTTCCAATTATATGATTTTAAGGTCATTGTGAAGCCTGGACGCTTGAATGCAGGACCAGATCACTTGTTGCAAATTGAGATAGGCGAAGAACCTACTAATTTGGAGGAAGGATTAACTAATGCATAGCTCTTTGCCGTGCACAACGCGGACGAACACTTTGAAGATATATTCCATTTTCTGACAATAGGAACTGCACCAAAGGAATAATCCATCCAGCAAAAGAAGGAATTGGTAGTGTGCACGGTTGATTTTTCTGTCATTGTGGGGCACCTATACAAGACATGTAATGATGAGATATTGTGAAGATATGTACCTAAATTTGAATAAAGTTAGATCCTTGCAGAATCACATCGGGGTGCAGTAGGAGGACACTATGTAGGATGAGCGACCATGCAAAAGATTCTCCGTGTAGGGTTGTGGTGGCCAACCCTTCATCAGGATTCAAAAGCACACTATAGGGCTTGTGAATCCACAAATGATGTTGCAGCCCTTTGAAAAGTGGGCAATCGACTTTGGAGGACCTATCAAACCTCAGGGAAAGACATGCGCGAGGTACATTATCACCGCGATAGAGTACCTGACTCATCGGGCAGAAGTGTAGCCGGTCAAAGACTACATGACTGCCATGGCTGTGAAGTTTTTGTTTGAACACGTGTTGACTCAATTTGGATGTCCAAAAATCTTGATGAGCGATTGCGGTACACATTTCCTGAATGAAACCATCAATGCGCTAACAAAAGAGTTTCAGGTGTATCATCAGAAAAGCGCACCATATCACCCACAAGCCAATGGGACAATGGAAGCATTCAACAAAATACTGGAGGCTGCGCTGACCAAAGTATGCAATGCACAACGGAGTGATTGGGATCTGTGCTTAAGTGCAGTACTATGGGCTTATAGGACAACATGCAAGAAACTGACAGGAGAGACACATTTCCAGTTGGTTTATGGCATGGAAGCTGTCATGCCAATCGAGTATATTGTACCCATTCTGTGGATAACAATGCTCACAGGAATGATGGACTATGAAGCTCTGGAAGAGAGGCTTACGCAGTTCGAAGAACTTGAGGAGAAACAGTTCCTAGTTGGATTTCATCAGTAGGTACAAAAACAACGCAAGAAGGCCTGGCATGATCGCCATATTAAGTTGTGCACCTTCAAGGTAAATGATTTAATGTTGTTGTATGACAGTAAGTTTGATAAATTCCCAGGAAAGTTCAGAATGCATTGGCTAGGACCATACGTTGTTAAGGAGGTTACAGATGGAGGCACGGTATAGTTAGTCAAGCTAAATGGAGAGCCTTTCCCAGGCAAAGTGAATGCTAACTGATTAAAGCCCTACACGGGTGGCTCGACTACCTGACTAGCCGGCAAAAGCACAGTCTTCACGCTCCATGAATCTAGACGAAGGCACGGGACTGTAAACAGATGCAGGGGACATAGGCACAAATGCAGGAGAGCAGTTCCGACACTGCGGTCTTGGAACAACGTGTACAGGTGATCTAGCAGGTAGTTGTTCAGTGTGCTACCGATCTTGCAGTAGTTCGGATATTGTTGGAGGGACTCCACACGAAGATCTCTGCATTGACAGAGTGACTTGAGGGTGAGTCACGATGTTTGTGTTGGGGTCCCGTTGGGCATGAATCCCCCCAAAGCATGTTTTGGGGCTTAAAGCCCAAGTTTTGACCAAGTCTTTTGTAAAATCTCTGCGAATTATGGGTGAGGAGCGCGAAGTTATAATATAGTCACAGGGTTATCTACCCTCATTTTTGTAATGTAATGTCAACTTGATAGACCTACCCATGGTCCACAGACCATGGGATTGTATAAATAGAGCAAGGCTCTAAGTGAAGAGAGAAAAGAGAAGAAGCATGATGAGTCTAAGAGATTGAGTTGAAGCGTAAAGTGTGTCTTTGGGTCGTAGAGTAGGAGAAGGCTCTACAACTGAGTGTGCAGAGGCCTAGTAGTCCACAGCTGAGTGCACGGACCCCTGTAGTTGAGTGCGTAGGGAAGGTCAAGTCTATAACCATTGAAAGAATTAATAAAGAGAAGTTTACCATATTTCTGTGTATCTTTTCCTATTTTAATATATGATTGGGTTTAAATTGCAAGTGTACTGTTTATTTGCTGCATGAACTCATATGAATGTGTTGTATAAATAAATATAATGTAAGACATCTATTTACACGAAGACAATTTCCTAAGCATAGGAAGATAAGTAAGATCTCTGGTGCGACTTAGGGGAATAGTGCAAAGTGCTACTCCAGCAGCGGAGAAGCTCCACAACCCCTGTGTAGGGCTATGTGAAGGAAATTATATCAGGGCGTGAAGGCCTGGGAAGTGCATGAAGCAATGATCTGAAAATGGAATGTAATTGTTTAATGGTGGAAGGTATCAATTTCCCATAATTGCAACTCTGAGCTATACACTCCAAGTGACCTCTAAAAAGGTGAAAACTTCTTATTTCTTATACAGAGATAGACTGTAGGGGCATTCACCGAACATGTCACCTCTAAAGAGAGGATGAGTTCCAGAGGCTACTTGGCCCTCTATAGGCTCTGCCTAAAGAAATAACAAAGTAAACACATAGAAGTCTTTGACATACACATACTTGAAGTTTGATGTCTTGCGAAATAAGACAAATAACTTTCTGTAGCTGAATAGGTGATTATGTGTGTATACAAGTTATGTATATTTTTTGTTTAACACCTTATATCAGTTTTGTTTAGCATCTCATCTTCAGAAAATAAAGACATCAAAATGATAAAGGAGTTCACCCCTTCTAAGCTACATCTGCTGGACCAAGCCTCTCCAACTAGGCTTGTCCTCTTGTATTAAAAATGCTACAAAGGCTAATACAAGAATATGAGTGTCTCAAAAGACATATCTAACTGTAAATAAAAAATCAGAAGATAGGAATTAGCTAAACATGCTCTTTCCCAAGCACTAAACAGTGAATTGTACCTTATGCAGTACTTTCCCCAATTGGCCCTAGTGGCCCTTTAAACTTGCATGGAGAATTTGAGGTGAAGATGACCTCAATTGGTTCTGAAACCTCTGCCATTAGACTCAGAAGGTCGAAAATAGCATACATAGGCTTTTGAATCACCAAAAATGGATGAACATAGCCCCAAACAGCTCAAGCACTGAAATGGCCCTAGTGGTCCTGAAAGCTTCCCTGAAGCTAAATAGTGAGAAGAATGCCTCAACAGGAAAAATGAGCTATATCAATGGATTTGTAATGCTGAAAACCTTCAAGAATGACCTTCTTTCCACATTCAATGGATGCACAATTCCCAATGCAGCTCCCAAACTGATTTGGCCCTCGTGGCTCCTGGAAATTCCCTGAAGCTAAAAAACTTGCAAACAACCTCAGATGGCTATGAAACCTATGCCAATGGCTTCAAAAGGTTGAAGAGACCCAAAATCAAAAAAACAATCGTCCAAAACAGACTTTCCTAGCCAAAGTTATGGCCATTTACTCCCAACTGCCAGTTGGTCCTAAAAAGACTCCAGCTAACTTTAGTTGGAGTCCAGCTAACTCTGCCAATTATGGTGGGTCCGCCCAAATTTAGCTTTGTGCCAAAACCTCCGCCAGTCTGACCACCTGTTATGGGTTGCAGTTAGTGTGCATGTGAACGTGTTGGAGTGTCGGCTGTTATGCATTGAATAGCGTGCCGACGGTTAAGGGTTTAGAGCCCCTGGTTCAATGGCATAGGTCACGTGTATGGGGGCTAGCCCCATTTTGGTTTCCGCCCAAACCAAATTCAAACTTTAATATAACTTTTTCTGCCAATCTAATAAGTCTGACCCCCGTGGCGCGTTGGTAAGGCACGACATTTGGAGAAATGAGGTCTTAGGTTCAAACCATGAATCCAACCCAAAATTTTGGAAATGCGCCCACCTGCTGATGTCACCTTGCCATGTGGCGGCCTCTGAGCCTGCCACGTGGTGGATTTTGATTGGCCTGCCCAAAAGGAATATTTCCCAAAATATTCCAAGGAATATTTCCTAGAATATTCCAAGGAATATTCCCTAGAATATTCCAAGGAATATTCTATGGAATATTCCTTTTTAAATTTTTTTGAAAAAATTCAAAAATTAAGGGTTATTGGGCGATTTTGTTTTTGGCATAACTTTCTCATACGGCAACCGTTTTTCGAACCGTTTGTGGCACCGGAATTAGGAGGACGAGCTCTATCCGGTTGTTTAGGTTCAAGATAGTTCTAAGCACTTTCATTTTGACCATTTTACGACACTTGGTCCTGAGCTCCTGATCACACCTCCCAAATGAGAAGGCTTTTGGTCCCCAAAAGCTTACTGAATCTCTGAAATTAAATGTACAACACTTGAGGAACATAAATATCCTCTTCGGTTCAGCCAAAAGAGCATACTGATGCCAAAATGTCCTGCCTTTCCAACTGTCATCGTGGCAACTTTTCGCTGCATAAGCCAAGTACTCGTCGAATCCCGACCAAGTTCTTTCGCCAGACAAATCTGAAATTGCAGGAACCAACAATGAAACTTGCTGATATATGAGCTGAAATCTTCCTCTGAACATGTGGGCTTGCCAACTGTCACGATGCCCATCCATGGCACCTTCGCTCCAGAAGAATAGCTGCCTCCCAAATGAGAAGGCTTTTACAAAGATGAAACACTTCATCATTTCTCCTCTTTACAATCTTGGAGATCAAATTAACTTTTTCCAAGTCAATATTACATTACATGCATGGTTAAAAAAAAAGTAATCAACCCTTCAAATTAATCACACATACATGTTTAAAATACAAGGAAATCATCATGATCCCTATGCTCATGCATATCATTCTCATGCATGTAGTTTATCCTTCAACTTTCTCTTAAGTACAATCAAAAGTACAATATCCTCAATCACATGTACATGTACTTTCAAAGCTGAAATGAATATAACTTTCGCTATGATAGAGTGAGTCTCATACTCATCTTTTCGATCGCGCAACTTGCATTCCCTTAACAAAGAAATGCATTCAATCAAAAGACATGCAACTTTAATTGGATAAGAATTCTAACCATTTCTTACCAATCCATTTCAAAGGCGCTTCCTTTAACTGCACATCGATATCAACATGTGTATCATCCTGACACATATCAATGATGTAAACTTCCTTCCCATTCTTGCCATACTCTTTCTCCGATTTCTTCAACTTTCGTGGAAGCATTGTTGGATTCAGAGTCCAACACCTTTCAGCAGTATGTCCTTGCTTATGGCAGTAGGTGCAACACATGTGCATCCTCTTGACAGCATGATTTGCCTTGTCCAATGGACCTTTGGCTTCTTGCTTCCTTTCCTTCAAAATTTTCTTGTATGTGGCCATTCTCTTCCAACATCTAGAAACATTATGGTTATCGAAACCACAAAAGGAACATGCAATTCTTTTCCCATATCAATGTGGAAATTTACCATGCTTTTCATGATCAAAGGAAATATGATTAAAATCAGATTTATACCTTTCTCTTTCACCTTTATTGCCTTCATGAGGAGGTGAATCAAACGAAGAAGTGGCTCCCTTTGGAACACCATCAATCCCTTTAGTGGTTTTAGAGCTTTCACAATTCTCTTGTTCAAGGGCATGCTTATGCAGACCTTCTTCTTGCAAGGTATGTTTCAAACTATTGCATTCCCCAAGAATACAATCTTTACCAACTTGAGGTAGGGAACTTGAAATGAAACTCCTTCCAGGAACTATTTCAATTGCCTTTATGGCTGCTTTGGAACTTTCTCCATAAGATTGTCCATAGCCAAGACCCAAATTCTTAGGCCTTACCTCAACCATTATTGGCTCAACTATACCCTGTGCATGTTTGCCCAATCCTTTCCTTCATTATCCCATTTTGGACATCAACTTGGACCCTATGCCTCTGGTATGTTTCTCAAAAGAACCAACACTCTTTTCAATTGAGGAAATTGAAGACAAGTTTGAATGATTTACCTCATCCTCATGCATTTTCTTGGACAAAGCTTCTTGAGCTTGAAGGAGTTGTTTCTCCATGGCATGCAGTCTTTGGAGAATTATTTCCTTCTCATCATTCATAGCCAACAATTGTGCATGAAGCTTAACACTTTCTATTTGATCCTCAATGAGAATCTACATCATGTCTTTCACCTCAATGAACTCATTCTTCATGTCATCATTGAAGAATTTTGTGAAGGAGGAACCTTCACTTGTGGAAGAAGTTGAAATTATGTAAATGGTCAATTAAACAAAAGAAACTTCCAAATAAGAGTTCTCAAATCTTTCAATCAAATGACAAGCTTTAACCAAATGTCAAACAAAAAACCCCTCCTTATTCAAGCAACCATTTGCAACAAATAAAACAATCAATCTCTTGCACTGCTTTAACACCTTTTTCACAAACAAATGCTCAACCCGAGCTCTGATACCATCTGATCTGAAAATGGAATGTACTTGTTTAAGGGTGCAAGGTATCCATTTTCCATAATTTCAAATGTGAGTTATACTCTCCAAGTGACCTATAAAAAGGTGAAAACTTCTTATTCCTTATACAGAGATGGACTGTAGGGACATTCACCGGACATGTCACCTCTAAAGAGAGGATGAGTTCTAGAGGCTACCTGGCCCTTTAGAGGCTCTACCTAAAGAAATAACAAAGTAAACACTTAGAAGTCTTTGACATACACATACTTGAAGTTTGATGTCTTGCAGAATAAGACAAATAACTTTCTGTAGCTGAATAGGTGATTATGTGTGTATGCAAGTTATGTATTTTTTTGTTGTTTAACACTTTATATCAGTTTTGTTTAGCATATCATCTTCAGCAAATAAAGACATCAAAATGATAAAGCAGTTCACCCCTTCTGGGCTACATATGTTGGACCAAGCCTCTCCAACTGGGCTTCTCCTCTTGTATTAAAAATGCTACAAAGGCTAATACAAGAATATGAGTGTCTCAAAAGACATATCTGACTATAGATATAGAATTAGAAGATAGGAATTAGCTAAACATGCTCTTTCCCAAGCACTAAACAGTGAAATTGTACCTTATACAGTACTTTCCCCAATTGGCCCTGATGGCTCTTTAAACTTGCATGGAGAATTTCGAAGTGAAGATGACCTCAATTGGTTCTGAAACCTCTACCATTAGACTCAGAAGGTCGAAAGTAGTAGACATAGGCTTTTGAATCACCAAAAATGGATGAACATAGCCCCCAAACAGCTAAAGCACTGAAATGGCCCTAGTGGCCCTGAAAGCTTCCCTGAAGCTAAATAGTGAGAAGAATGCCTCAACAGGAAAAACGAGTTGTAGAAATGGATTCAGAATGCTGAAAAACTTCAGGAATGACCTTCGTTCCACATTCAATGGCTGCACACATCCCAATGCAGCTCCTAAACTAATTTGGCCCTAGTGGCTCCTGGAACTTCCATGAAGCAAAAACACGTGTAAATGACTTCAGATGGCTGTGAAACCTATGCCAATGGCTTCATAAGGTCAAAGAGAGCCAAAATCAATTTTTTTTTTGTCCAAAACGGACTTTCCTAGCCAAATTTATGGCCATTTACTCCCAACTGCCAGTTGCCCTTGAAAAACTCCAGCTAACTGTAGTGCCCAAATTTGGCGGTTCGCCAAAAAACCCGCGAAACAAACCACGTTTAACTGACCGTTGTTATAATGCATGTGAATGGTTTATCGCTTGGCGGTTATGCATTGAATACCCTGCAAAAAGAGTAGTTGGAACTGTTTGTTAACCCGCGTTAAATGTGGCCATGTGAACACGTTCAACATTAAACATGACCGTTTGGGTTATATGCGCTGGCGGGTTAGGATGAGGCCCGTGGTTCTTGGCTTGAGGTCACGTGGTATGGGGGTTGGCCCCCTTCAGGCCCCGCCCAAACCTAATATGAAGCTTTTAAACAATTGCCGCCAGCTTCATAACAAGACTGAACTGTGTGGCGAATTGGTAAAGCATAAGAGTGTTGTCCCAAAGGTTGCAAGATCGAACCTCACTGCCACCAAAATTTTGAACAAAATGCCCATACCACATGCTGATGTCACCTTGGACACGTGGCGGCTTCCAGGCGTGCCACCTGGCATCTTGTGATTGGCTGCCCAAATGGAATATTCTATGAATATTCCAAAGAATATTCTACAAAATATTCTTTTTTTAATATTTTTTTTTTTCGAAAAATATTAAAAAATTAAGGGTTATTGGGTGATTTTGTTTTTGGCATAACTTTCTCATACGACGACTGTTTTTCGAACCGTTTGTGGCACCAGAATCAAGAGGATGAGCTCTATCTAGTCCTTCATGTTCGAGCTAGTTCTGAGCACTTTCATGTTTGACCATTTTACGACACTTGGTCCTGAGCTCCTGACCACTGCATCAGCTCTTCTAACCTCTGCACAGCTACTGAATTCTCTGCATAAACTCTCATACCCTTTACATAAGCTCTCAAACCCTTTATGTCACCCATGCTGGCCTCCATGACCTCTGTGCAACTCCGAGTTGCCTCTAGGTAGCACCCAACTGCCTCTGCATCAGCCTCTCCAGGACCTCTGTTGTCTCTTTGGCACTAAATCTGCCTCTCTACTATGTATTCTCGGCCTCGTGCTGAATTTCCCCTCGCTGCAACAAATCATTGGTTCGATTCTCTCAACAAACCCCACTCCAGAAAATTGAACTAACTCATGAATTTTGTGTCACTCCAACTGACCCTCAAGCCTCCTCTTATACGTTTCCTGTTAAGTCTTCAACGGCCAAGATTAAGTCCTTAATCAATGGCTAGGACTATATTTGGCTTGATCCATGTCATTTAGAACATTCTCACGCAATTTTATATTAATACCCATTAATATTTTAATTTTCCTAAATTTAGACTTAGGAACCCCATTAAAAATATTAATTATTTCAATATCTCTCCAACAGGGTGGAATTTCCCCAAACCATTTATGTTTCTTGGAGATCTTATGTGCCTTAGCCTCTCCACCAATTTTCATGGCTAGATCACATCTGATGCTACCACAAATAAACACCATGTCACCTCAATAAAGTATTATGTATCTACATATATGGGAATGTTTAGATTTGTAACTTCTACAGGTTCATCAACACTTGCTTCGAAAATTTCTTTGGAGGCCATTTTGCAGGGAAGAATGGCTCAAACAGATGATGACAAAGTAGCAATACGTGTGGCACGAGCACCTATTTGGTGCAACACATTCATAGTGACAATATTAGCTTAAAGCAACCTACTTATGCAACAATACTTGTAAATCTCCTACAAAGATCCATCACAAGTGTTAGAGCATGAAAAACTATGAACGAGGACACCAAATAGCTTGCATGCATGAGAAAATGAGCATGCAAACTAGGAGGGCGCACTTTCAAAGAAAAAAGGGACATTGGTGCACATTGGTGCATCCCTAAGGGTCAAAGGGATAGAGCATTGGACCTTCAGGTCTTCCGTATGCGCTCATTTACTTAAGGAGACAAGTAGGGTACACTATTGCACTCCAAAGGGATGAAAGAAGGGGTCAACATGTCTTTGGGCCTTCACAATGTGCCCATGTGCTCAAGGAAAATGAGGGAACATTGTCGCATGCTGAAGGGTGGAAGGAAGATGCTTCATGTCTTCGTGATGCACTCATGCGTTCAAGAGAGGGTGTAGTTCTTCGTGGTGAAGAAGTACTCTCTAGAGGGAAAATTGATTAAACAGGGCGCAATTTTAGAGGTTGATCTAGCTTCAAGCTCAAGAAATGTTCTCTACATGTTAAAAGCTCATAAACAAGTTTGAACAACAATATTTATTGCTAAGATGAGGAAAAGAAATATTTGCAAGGATTTATATACGTTGTTGCATTCAAGGTGGAAGATGAAAGGTTTCAAGTATGTGAAGAGTTTATGCATGCGACAATAGATTAACACTTGCAACATGAATATTAAACATAAATGTCGGTAGAAAGAAAAACTAAAAAACAAAGGATCGACAACAAGGAAAGCAAGAATAGAAGTGAAATCATGAAATGCAATGAAAATATTTGACATGCAATACTTACTTGCAACATTGGTTGATGAAGAGACTTTTGATTCCCAACTGTGCGCCCAACTCAGATGGAATGATTATGCAATAATAATGATTAATATAGTTTATTTAAAGAATCTTACCTGAAAAAATGATTCATGCATGAGTTCCACTTGTCATTGCATGAAAGGATTAGTTAAGGGAAGTTAAATGGGCTCTTATTTTCTTGGAGTGTGCCAACATGCAACAACATGTCACATGCATGCATCCAGGAAGGGCACATGTCTTCACCATGAAGGAGTGCACTCATGGAGGGTGCACTTGTTTAGCATGAAGGAGTGCACTAAAGGAGGGCACACTTCTTCGGCTCGAAGGAGTGCGCTCAAGTTGAGCACATGCCTTCACCAACTTAGAGTGTGCTTTTTATTTTCTGAGTGTTTTTATTACTTTTGTTTTCTTCTTCACGATTTTGAGTGTTTTTTGAGTGTGTGCATGGTGATAAGACAAGTTTATAAGTCAATAAAGATCATGAGTTCACCTAACCATGGACTAACTAACTCAATCGCTTCTAATGGTTAAGTGATGATGCTTAGGAAACATTGACTTAGGAGGATGCAACACTAGGAGAAAACACATAGATAACAAATAAAACAACATGACAACTCAAGGGGGATTGAAATGACAATTATTGTAGGCTCCAAAATTAACATAGGAAAAAAATTTGGAGGGTCGTTTTCTCAGGGACAACAAATATATAAAAAATGAGTGTTCAAAAAGCTTGGATATGAGAGAATGAAGTGAGAGAAGATAATAGAAATAAAATGAAAGGATAAAGAAAAAGTATGAAAATAGAATAGGGTAACAAGAAAAGGGGGATTTCATAATGAAATTCCCTTGTCTTTAATAAATCAAAATGGATCTAAAAACATGCTTACCTTAGAAATTTCTTTACCACTGACACTTGCAACTGTACATATTAAGTCTGATTTTTATGTTGAGATACTTAAACTAAGAAATTTTCAAATGGTTGTATTATTATACCTTTGGATTATTTTTTTGGGCATGTGTTATATTATTTTCATAAATTATATGCACCTTAGACAAAGAGGGGTCCCACGGACATTTTTTCCCACATTTTTTCTAAAAATGGATCTGTGGCACATGGTGGTTTTGCCCATGCTTTTGTAGTTTTGGTTGTGGAACTACAATTTGATTGGAAGTTTATATGCCATGGGATATATATTGTTTTGCAATAATGTATAGAAAATATAATGAAAAAAAACTTGTTGGTTTTCCCAGATTTTGGGTTGCTAGGTGTTGTGCTATACAACAACCCCCCATTTCATAAAATTTCTCTTTTTAACTATAATATGAAATGGGTCCCTTTTATAGATGTGTGAATAAAATTGGTATCAACTCATCCTTCATCAAAAGGTCCAAAGGAAACGATATTTTATAAACCTTTTGAACAAATATAAATCGGTCTTATGAAATAAATATATAATTCTTTATTATTGCGATAAAGCAATCGCAAGATCCAATATCGCAACAACAAAGGATACATAACGCAAAGACCCATTGGTTTACCCGATCCGAAAAGTGAATAGCTATCGGTTATTGGGAAAGGAAAGCAAGTGTAACAAGAGGCCCTCCCACTTTTCTCCGATGCGATATCGCTATCAGTAATCGGGGAATGTAGCGCAAACACGTTAAAGACACCTTTAAAAAACTCCCGATGCGATAAGGTGTATCGCCATCGGGGATCGGGGATTTTGCAATGACACAAATATTACTACCCAAGAATTTCTCCGATTGCGATCCGATAAAGCTAGGCGCAAATTTCAAAATAGATTGAAAAGGCTTGCATATATTATTTTAGATTATTATTAAAAGCCTTTCCGTTCCCGAGAGCGACTCACTTGTGATTATCCGCCAAAAACTCAAGCCACGCTTGAATGAATCATTCGGCGTATAAATGATATGATGGGTATTTAAAATGATTGACAGGTTAAAGTGGCCAATTAATGAAGTAGTTATGCCGAGATCTCCACTGAGATTGTATCCGCGACAGTATTATTTTAATCCTTCATTATTCGTTAATTGATATAACTCTTTCATATTGGCTCGCACCACCTATTATCTATATTACATTCATTTTATTCCCTACGCAGAGCTCCGCCGAAGCAACAAATTCAAGTAAAATGGGGAAGAAATCCAAGAGATTTGCAGCATCTTCAGCTCCCGCAGTAACAGGGCAATCTACCGCTGATCCAGGACCAAGCAAGAAGGGATTGATTTCAGAAACTACTTGTCTTGGCCTCGGCAACACAAGCTGGCAAAGCATCTATAATCTAATTGAAGTTGAAGAGCCTGAAACGGTATCGGTGCAAGCTCCTGCAGATTCAACTAGAAAGTCAGACGCTTCCCTGAAGGACTTAGCCGACTCATATCTACACCGAATAACAGCTCGAGAAAAAATCCTTCCGTATACAGATGTAGTGCGATGGGCAGTAGAGGAAATCCCTATTATAAATAGAACATTCTGCACAGTCGACGGAAGTGTCTTCGGCTCGTTCCAACCTGATGATTTAAGAAAAATGTATCACTTGCCTAAACCACAAAAGAAATACAACAAAGCATTTCTGGAGAAGTTCACAAGTGAGAATGAAACTGAATCAGCCCCAATTCAGGAATGGAGACAGAACCCTGCAAGGAAAAAACATGAATCTTCAGGTAAGTACTATGTAGATTCATTATGTTCTCCTTACTGTTACGCCGGGGCAATGATGTGTAGGATTTGGGGATTACATGATTCTGCAAAATTCACGATTGAAATGGTTCCTTTAATGGAAGCGACAGTTAACAGTGAGATAATGGATTGGAGAAATATATTGTCAGATAAGTTAGCCACTACAATTCTTGAGTTTAGAAATAAAACTCGCGTGACCGGTAGGTCTATTCCTCCGTTTTATTTTAGTGCTTATATTTTAGATACTCTTTGTTTCAACTCTGAATTTCTTGTACTAGGGTGGAGATGGACTCGACAACACCCCATGCCAATTCAGATTTATCACCAAAAGCTATGGAAAGCACACTATAAGGACCACCTTTATCAAATTTGTAATGGTTTTATGTTGCCCATTTACCATGCCATTTTTGACAAGCCTACCCCGAAGATTTCTTCACAAGCAGAGATTGACCTAACCACTCTAGGAAACTGGTTCGGGGAGGATAAATTCACATACATAAGGGTTTTTGGTATCCTTGCCAGGCCTCATGTCCTTCCTCTGTACATACCCAACAAGCTGTTGGCCCGAGAATTAGCCTATCAAATTACATCCGCAGGAGCATCCAAGACTCTGAGGACTTCAAAAAAGCAGGTTTGTCCTCCTTTTCCTCTAAGATGCGGTGTTTATACTTTGCACGACTATAAGTATGCAAAGAAGGAAGCAGAGAAAATAAACATACTAAATCTTGCCACCATTCCTAATAGGCAATTTGACCCAAGGAAAGTCGTCTACAATGTGCTTGAACAGGCCAAACTGACAAGGTTTGATCATAAGGAAGATGATTTTGATGACTTATTTTCTTTGGCAGAGTCATTATTCCAGGTCCAAGCACTGACTAAAATGAGATATAACGATGAAGGGCTAGTAGAATTCAATAAACTCAGAGAACAGAGGTTGCAAACTCTGCCTCTGGATTTATTAGCTATTGCCCCGACAACACAATCAAGTGAGCCTGAACATCAACTCATCGACAAACCTCTTGCTGCATCAAAGATTCTCGAGACAGATAAAGAGAAAGAGCAGGAGGAAGAGCAAAAAAAGGAGCACGATAAGGGCAGCGAAAATATCAATGTAGATACCCAGATTGATCCAAAACTACTCCAAGAATGGCAGCAACTTGACTCCATCATAAGCAATCTGGAAGGTCCAAAAGGTGCCGATACACCCAAAGCAACAAATACACAGGATACAACGTCAACAAAGGTTCCGAATGAAGGAACCAACGACCTACCCCCTAGCACAGATTTATACATAATTCCAAAAGATCCCTCTGATCAAATCATTTTGCAGGTGGAGGACATACCTCCATTAGATGTCTTTTACAGTCCAAAACACAGGGCTGTAGTAAAACGACAGCGGAAAAGGAGAAGACTTGATCAACCTTCCCTGTTTCCAAAGCAAACAGAGACAACTAATGTAGTTTGGAAAGAAGAGTTTGATCCTTCCAATGACCTAACAAAGCTTTCCCAGTATGCCGAAGCTTATTCGGCAGCCACTATGGACAAGGCATCGGAAGTGAGTAATCTACTTAAAGAAAAAGACCAACCAATTATTTTGTTGCAAACACAGCTGTCTGAAGTACAACAGAAAGTTGAACAGTTGAAATAGTAATTATCAACACAACAACAATTAAATAATAAATTGAATAAGCAGTTGCTTGAAGAAAAACAGGGAATAGACTCAAGTGCAATTCAAAAGCAGAAAGAATTATCAGAAGCATTGGCAAAGTTAAAGACGATGAATGAACTAATGGCGAAAACGAAAGATGAGAAAATCGCTCAGCTATCACTTCAAATAGAGAAGTTCAAGAGTCTTCCACAACTTGCCGATTTCATAACAGAAGTGCTACAGATTAACAAGGCATTGGTGACACAGTTAAGACTGTTATGTCATAATATTTCTCAAGTTGAGCCCCTTTGTGATATAACGGCATCAATAATTGATAAATCAGTTGATGCTAGACAGGATTTGGAGCAGGCCAATGAGACCCTGACAAATTTTCTTGCTTGGCAATACACTAGTGAGGGACAAGTAGCAAATCTATCCAAAATCCTAGAATCACACAAGGAGACCCTATTCTTAGAATGGTAGTCACAGCTGATGAAGGCAGAGAGAGAAGTTTCTAGATGTAGATTATCTACAAGTAACTTGATTGAGTTAATCAACAACACTCTCTATCTGTCTAATATGATTTCACAATGTACCCCAGTTAAATTGCTATCAGCTAAGACATTTGAGCAAGCATGCAATCAGGAGTTGGAGAAGAATGGAAAGTTAATCGCAGGCATCCAAAGTTTAACTTGGGACACCTATTGGTTGTTCTTGGTAAAACCATACAGCCAGAGAGCCGCCCTCAAGTGTCTAACCGATGCGATCGGTTATATCATTTCCAAAATACATGATGTCACATACTCAGCTCAGCTCCATTCTCGTCTCAGCCGCCCTCCAGAATTGGAACCGATGCTTGCAATCTGCCAACTCAGATCAAAGGGAGAACAGCCAAAGCGATGAATCATGCTGTCGGCTACCAATAAACCTGTTGTGGAGAAGATATTCAAGATCTAGTTGTACCAATTAAATAGCATTTTATTTTTGTAGTTAGTTAGTTTAATTAGTATTTATAGACCCTTTCATGCATTTAGAAGGGGTCCTCAGTTTTTGTATAAGACTCAAACCTGGAATTTGCGCTATTGTACTTCCGGTATATTATTTTTTATAAAGACTGGGCCATTATTCCAAATTTAAACGAAGAAAGTATCTTTGAGTTGGAAAAAGGAATTCAAATTGCGATTGATATCGGGAATGATTTACAACACATATGGTACTACTATCTATGATCTAGTTTCATTCTTTTATGTGAATCGTTATTTGATTACTCTTGCTATCATTGAATATATGTATGTGTTTTCAACATCATTCTTTATATTTTTCACTATTGGATGTTTAAGGGATGTTATTCTTTTATTCATATATGTATCAATGATATATAAAGGATAAGTGTAACAATGTTTTATTGATTACTTTGTTCAACTATTTGAACAAAGTAATTATTATATGAATGAATGTCTTTTTTTATCAAATAGAGTCATCTATATGCTTATTTGTGAATAGAGATTATCAAACGTTACACTTAGAAAAAGAAATTTCTCGGGATAGGATAGTTATTCATATTTTTACTTTTTAGATTAAATCATTCATCCATTACCATTTTATCATAAAACCACTCATTTATCCATCCCCTTTTATTCATAATTGGGAAATTGGTCCCATTATTTCGAGTCGGAGCCACTACACCAAGCGGAAAAGGAACTGCATTAAGGTCCGGACCGGGTGGTTTTCCTCGATGTTGTTGCAACAATTTTCGAGGCATTAACATTTTTGGCACTAGAAGGAGGGCATGAACTATGAATGGCGAGTAAATCAAAACCTATAGACCATTCTGAGAGTAAATATCCCTCCACCTCACCTCGGACCTCCCAGTTGCATTCTGGAACACCAGTATTCAAACGAGAAGAAGAGGAATCAACTACCACTGCTCAATCCCATCATACTCCAGAATGATTAAGTCCTAAGTCTCTTGAAGTTCAGTCTCTCATCCAGAAACTTCAAGGCTTTTCGATATCACCATAGAAATCTGAAGTATTTCAAGGTAGTGAGACTTTGCAATTTAATATACCTCACCCTCTCACCAGACTTCAAAGCGGAAAGCTCAGTATTGAACCTACTGAGTTGCCTTTACCAAAAAGGAAAAAGGCTAAAAAGAACACTGAAGGACCTGACAGTGAGACCTTTTCTTCATCATCCTCCATTTCATCTTCTCCAGTGTGAAGTCAAACATCCACTCCTCCATTACATGTTGTTGTTCAGCAAGGATCACCAACTTCAACATCCCAACCTATTCAATCTTCAATACCAACTCCTCCCCAAACACCTGGAATTTCATCGAAAATTGTTATTAGTTCTACGATGGCTCAGAATCCATGGAATAGTCCTGGTGCGGTCACTATGCCTGCACCATTACATCCATTACTTGATTATCCTAAGAAATGGTTGCCGAAATTTAATCCAGATGCTGGAACATTAGCCGAAGAACATATTAACAATTTCATGTTATCAGTTAATTTAAAAGGAGTAACAGAAGAAGATGTTGTCGTTAGGCTTTTCCCCTATACTTTACAAGGATCAGCTGGGTCTTGGTATTTTTCCCTACCCTCTGGATCCATTACCAGCTGGAACATTTTTCAAGAGAAGTTTCTCACTAAATATGGCGATGATAGATCTTTAGCAACATTAATTAATGATCTTTCGAATCTTAGGATAGAATCTAGAGAACCTATCAAGGAATTCAACTCCCGATTCAATAAACTCTTGAATAAGATCCCAACCGACTCCAAGCCAAGTGAGAAAATCAGAAGCGAGTGGTATATAACAACCCTACCTTCAAATATAGCTATTTTTGTAGATAGAGCTGCAAAACCAACTTTAGCTGAAAACATGAAAGAAGCGCTTGTTGTAGAGAAACACATTATTGCTTTAGAAAATAAAGGTGCTCTTGAAGATAGAAAATCCAAAAAAGTTTATTTTAAAGATGATTCAAAGAAGAAAACCCCTAAAGATCCATATGATATGGAGGGTCTACAAAAGGTCCTCAAAACAATGTCAAATGAAATGGTTGAAATCAAAAAACAAGTAGCAGAAACTTCAACAAAAAAGCCATTTAGAAATTTTAAGAAACCTGAGTCAAAACCATCAAATGTTATATCTATTGCAGACTCAGATCCTGAAGAGGAAGAAGAAGATGAAACGGTTTTACCATCCGACGAACCCGAAGAAGAGGAAGTTGTCGAATGCCATGGAATGTGGGACTTCATTTTACCCAACTCCGATACAAAAAATGAACAAGAAGCTTTTCCTGTGATTGCCAGGAGTAAAGGTACTCCTGAACCTGTTCAGTCAATTTCAAAGAAAAGGAGTGCAGGTACCACTACTACAAAAGAAAAAGTGCCCACAAAGAAATTGGCGGCAACAACACCCCAAAATCAACCATCATCCTCAAATATGCCTTCAACATCTAAGATGTTAGTAGTATTAGATTCAATGGATTACAATATTATTGATGATATGAAGAAGACAAAGGAAAACATTACTATGTTTGAACTTAGCAAACTCAAACATCAGCAGAAATTATTTCTTAAGGAACTAAATGTAGTACCTTCTTCACCTCTTCCTAGTCCTGTGATCTCTAAAGCTACAAATGATTCAGGTCAACCGCCTTCTGGTAGAATTGAATCTACTCATACAATTTTAATCGGAGACAGGTCAAATTCCCATACTCCCCCTTTCCTCTTGACCTATGAGATCTATAATCGAAATCTACACAACTGTTTGATTGACTCAGGGGCATCCTCTAACACAATGCCAGATTTAGTTTGTTCCAAACTGAACATTGAGCCCCAAAAGTTTGCAATTTGTATTGTACAATTGGATAGAACCAAGGTCCAGGTTTTAGGGGAAACCAACTCTGTAACTATCAGGTTATCAGTTGATCCACGAGTGGTTCAGAGAATTGATATTTTAATTGCTGATATACCTGAATTTTATGGTTTAATCTTGAGTAGAGATTGGTCTGAGAAACTCCACGGTTATATTTCTACCGATTGGTCCCATATGTGGCTACCCTATAAAGGAAAGCCAAATCAAATCAAAATCGATCGGGAGAAAAATATGACCCATACTGTCACTGAATTTGAACAGGAGAATCAACCAATAGCATTTAATAATAATATTCTGGGGAATTACTCTTCTAAATCATTCTTTGGCAATTTCACTGCCTAACCATCTCCTTTCTCAGTGAATAATTTCACATCCCAAATCGAAAAATTTTCACAAACCGATAGATCAAGATGTGTCAATATTACTGAGAAAACTGTAAATAAAATTGTTGATAATTCTTTATTTTGGTCACTATACTTTGATGGGTCTAAATCCAGTGAAGGTGCAGGAGCAGGGTGTATTTTAGTTAGCCCTGAAGGAGAAAAAACTATTTTATCATGTAGATTGGAATTTGAATGCACAAATAATACAACTGAGTATGAGGCCTTGGTTCAAGGACTATATAAAGCTATTGGTCTTAAAGTTCAATATTTGAAAGTGTTTGGTGATTCAAAGATTGTCATAAAACAAGTTAGAAATACAATTCAATGTCTTTCTAGTCATCTCAAACACTATCAGTCTTTGGTGTAGGAACTCATATCTCAATTTTTAGCATTCAATATTTCTCCTATCCCTAGATCCCAGAATGCAGCAACAGACTTGATAGCTAATGTTGCTTCTAAACTCCTACCTTCCAAATATTACAACCCAGACAGATTTTCAGTAGAATTAATTTTTAGACCATCAATTCCTGACAATGTCACCAATTGGCGAGTGTTCAATCATGACGAAGACATTTTAAATTTCTTGACTTTTGACAAGTCCTATGATGATCAAATCATTGATGAAAGTGATCATGACCTTCAAATGAAGGAAAAGCAGGAAGAAAACTCAATACCAAAACTAGTGGTTAAGCTTGAAGATCTTTATGATATTTAATATAGGTTTAAACAGGTGACCAATTCAAAGCTCCAAAGTTCCACTTTAAGATTTGAGTTGATAAACCTAGGTATTGAGGAAAAGCCTCAAAACATCAATTTGGGATTATGACTTTATTTGGAAGAAAGAACAACATTCATTAGGTTATTACGAAAAAATAAATGTCTTCGCTTGGAAATATGATGATTTAAAAACATACGATGCATCGATCATTCAACATACTATTCCAATGCTTTCTGAACAAAAACCAGTCCAACAAAAGTTAAGGAAACTCCATCCTAACTTAGAGAGTCAAATAAAATCCGAACTAAATAAAATCTTGAAGGCTAAGATCATTTTTCCTGTCCGACATTCAAACTGGGTCTCCAATATGGTGCCTGTTAGAAAGAAAAATGGCGACATCAGGATTTGCATAGATTTTAGAAATCTTAATAAAGCAAGCCAAAAAGATAACTTCCCATTACCTACCATGGAGCAGGTACTCCATTCAGTAGCAAGTTCTGAGTTAATGTCCTTTTTAGATGGTTTTTCAGGATATAACCAGATTTTGGTCCATCCTGATGACAGGCTTAAAACTACCTTCAGAACTAAATGGGGAACTTATGCTTACCAAAAAATGCCTTTTGGACTTATCAATGCAAGAGCTACATTCCAAAGAGCAATGGATATAACATTCAAAGGATTGATCAATAAAACAGTAGTTGTCTATTTAGATGACATTACTGTATTTTCCAAGAAAAGGTCTACATTTACATGATCTAAATCAAATCTTTGAACGCTGCAGAAGGTATGGTATCTCATTCAATCCCAAAAAGTCCTTCTTTGCTCTTAATTAAGGAAAACTCTTGGGCTTCATTGTTTCCAAAGATGGTATTTATATTGATCCGGATAGAATTAAAGAGATTTATGATATTCCATTCCCTCATAACAAAAAATCCATGCAGTCATTTTTGGGTCAAATTAACTTTGTTAAAAGATTTGTTCTAGATTTTTCCCATATTATCCTACCATTGCAAACACTGATTAAGAAAAATTCATTGTTTATATGGGGATCTACAGAAAAAGAGGCGTTTGATTCTATCAAAAAAATCAATAATTAATGCCCCTGCTTTAAGCACTCCCAATTTTACAAATCATTTCATACTGTATACTCTCGCATCCACCTCGTCTTATGCAGCAGTGCTGACTCAGATCAATGATCAAAACTTGGAGGCACCAATTTCATTTCATAGTTCAAATCTTCAAGGTGCTGAACTTAATTATTCAGAAGTTGAAAAGCAAGCCTTTGCTATGTACAAAGCTGTCAAACACTACAAACCCTTCCTTTTAAAAGCTCGCACAAAAGTTATAGTTCCTTTCTCAGCAGTAAGACAATTACTAATTCAAAGGGAATTAGGAGAAAAAACGGCAAATTGGGTCACAACATTACAAGAATATGACTTGGAAATCAAGCCAGCAAAGATTGTCAGAGGCCAAGGTTTTTGCAAGTTATTAGCAGGAGCATCCAATATTCAAGAATCAGAAGGTACAGAACACATTGAAGAAATCAATCAGATAAGTATCACTGATCCTGAATCACAATATGCAGATTTAATCTTCTATTTAAAAAATGGATACACACCTTCTAATATTTCCTATAAAAACAAACGTGCCAGTAGATTAAAAGCTAAAAACTTCATAATTCTAGATGATGTACTTTTTAGGCGGAATTATGATTCAATTTTATTAAGATGTCTGGAAAAACCTAAAGCGCAAAAAGTTTTGCATGAGCTACATGACAGACCCGCAGGAGGACATTTTGGAGCTGATACAACAACCCACAAAATCATTCACGCTGGATATTATTGGCCCACCCTATTCAGAGATACTCACGAATACGTAAGGAAATGCCGAAGTTGTCAAATCTCCAGTGGAAGACAAAGAAAACCAACTTTCCCTTTGCAACCAGTCAACATTGAACAACCTTTTGAGCAATGGGGATTGGATATCATTGGGGAAATCACTCCACAGTCATCCAAACAACATAAGTATATCCTTACTGCTACTGATTACTTTACTAAGTGGGTTGAAGCAATTCCTCTGAAGACAACAAACTCTGAAGTAATTATAGAGTTTATAGATCAATTCATCATTACCAGGTTTGGTGTCCCAAACGCTCTTGTTTTCGATAATGCATCTTATTTCTCTGGAAATTCTATGTTTGAGTTCGCTATCAAAATAGGGTTTAAATTGAAATATTCTGTGAATTACTATCCCTAAGGTAATGGTTTAACAGAATCCACCAATAAAAATCTCGTTAAAATCATTAAGCGAAGTATTGAGCAGAATCATAAAAATTGGCATAAATCTTTGATATTTGCACTATGGGCTGACAGAATAATGCAGAAGGCTTCCATAGGTACTTCTCCATTTAATCTTGTATATGGGAAAGAAGCAGTCCTACCAACCAATTTATTGCTTCCATCTCTTGCCCTAGTGCAGTTTATTGAAGAAAGTCCCCCATCTTCTATTCAACTAAGACATGATCAAATCTTGAAATTAGAGGAAGAAAGGGAAAAGGCCAAAATTATACATGCAAAAATCATCAAATTATCAAGTCATCTTTTGATTCAACTTCATCCAGTTCAAAACAATTACAAGTTGGTGATCTAGTTCTGAAATGGGACAAAGCCCATGAAGATAAAGGAAAACACACTAAGTTCCAGAAAATGTGGCTCGGACCATTTCAAATCAACGAAAAGATAGGCCATTCTACTTTCATATTGCAAGATCTATTAAGTAAGAGAGATTCTCTTCCTGTTAATGGCCTTATCTTGAAAAAATTCTTCAATTAAGGAGGTAACCCCTTCTCCTTTTGTAAATATTCAATTTTCAGCAAAATTTGTGTTCATAGTTTTTAGGATTATTAGAAAATAAAGTTGTAAGATATCTTCCATTGGCCTTCGCTATATTGAAAAATTTGCTCAAAAGAAATAGTTTTGATATTTACTTTTAAAATGGGAAACCTTAAACAAAAGGAAAATTTCTAGGAAATTAAGTATATTTAGATTCTGAAACCCCATTTTATTTTTGTGAAATCTTCTCAAGATTTAGAAGTACTGTAAATCATTTTAATGTTTTCAAATGGCCAAAAACGGTTATCAATATAAAAACAGAAACTGATTCAATCTTAGCATCTTCAACTCTTACCCTGTCATCCATGCTCTCTTAAGGAGAAAATTGTTCATCCCATTCATCAAAGTTTATGATTACTCAGAGTGTAATTCTAAAATATATTTGATATAAAAGATAAGGGGTCTTATTACAAGCTTGCTTACCATTATCATTGGGGAATAGTTCAACTGACATTACCAATACTGCATACCAAAACAGGGTAATGGCTTATAATTATAAGACAAGGGGTCTCATCACGAGCCAACTTGTTCAGTTAAATTACAACCAGTGAATGGCATTGTCAAATAACTGGCCACCAAACCAGGACAATGGATTTTTATCTTGCAAAATAAGAAAAAAGAAAAGTGATACAAAATATGAAGACATATTTTTGGATTCATTCTTTTAATTATACTCCGAAATAGATGGGATAATGGACGATTAAATGGTTAAAATGTATCCATATCGAGACTGTAAACGTTTGCTGGCCGCAAAGGCTCTACCTATGACAAAGAAGTCATTATAAATCTAAGTTGGAAAAGTTCTTTGTTTTATCGTTATCAAGCAATTAAGGCTAGTTTAAAACGTATAATGTATTTGATTTTAACAAGAGAAGAAAATAGCAAAAATAGCTATTATTAGATTCAGAATTTATGTATACCTAGTTATATTAGAATTCTCCTCTTAGATAAGATTTCTATATAAAGAAAGTTTAAGCATTTCAACATTTTTCAGAGATAATTGTTTCTCCCAGTGAATCGCCAATTGTTGTGCTGTACAACAACCCCCATTTCATAAAATTTTTCTTTCTAACTATAATATCAAATGGGTCCCTTTTAAACATAGATGTGTGAATAAAATTGGTATCAACTCATCATTACTAATCCTTCATCAAAAGGTCCAAAGGAAACGATATATTATAAACCTTTTGAACAAATATGAAATCGGTCTTATGAAACAAATATAAAATTCTTTATTATTGCGATAAAGCGATCGCATATCGCAATAGCAAGGAAAAAATAATGCAAAGACCCATTGATTTACCCCGATCCAAAAAGTGAATAGCTATCAGTTATCGGGAAAGGAAAGCAAATATAACAAAAGGCCCTCCCACTATTTCTTCGATGCGATATCGCTATCGGCAATCTGGGGATGTAACACAATGCATGTTAAGACACCTTTAAAATCTCCTGATGCGATAAGGTGTATCGCCATCGGGGATCGACGATTTTGCAATAACATAAGTACTACGACTTGAGCACATCTTCGATTGCGATCCAATAAAGCAAGGCACGAGTTTCAAAAAAGATTTAAAAGGCTTGCATGCATTATTTTGGATTATTATTAAAAGCCTTCCCATTCCCGATAGTGATTTACTTGTGATTATCTGCCAAAAAACTCAAGCCACGCTTGAATGAATCATTCGGCATATAAACGATATGAGGGGTATTTAAAATGATTGATAGGTTAAGCAGCCAATTAATGAAGCAGTTATGCCGAGATCTCCCCTGAGATTGTATCTGCGGCAGTATTATTTTAATATTTCATTACTCGCTAATAGATATAATTCTTTCATATTGGCTCACACCACCTATTCTCTGTATTACGTTCATTTTATTCCTTGCGCAGAGCTCCACCGAAACAACAAGTTCAAGCCAAATGGGAAAGAAATCCAAGAGATCTGCGACAGCAGTGGCTCCCACAGTAACAGTGCAACCCACCACTGATCTAGGACCAAGCAAAAAGGGATTGACTTTAGACACTGCGTGTCTTGGCCTTGGAAACACAAGCTGGAAAAGCATATATAATCTAATTGGAGCAAAGGAGCCTGAAACAGTATCAGTACAAGCTACCGCAGATTCAACTAGAAAATCAGAGGCTTCCCTGAAAGATTTAGATGACTCATATAAACACCGAATAGCAGCTCGTGAAAAAATTCTTCCATACACTGATGTAGTGCGATGGGCAGTAGAGGAAATCCCTATTTTAAACAGAACATTTTTCATAGACGATGGAATGGTTTTCTGCTCATTTCCACCTGATGATTTAAGGAAAATGTATCACTTGCCTGAACGTCAAAAGAAATACAATAAAGCATTTCTTGAGAAGTTCGCAAGTGAGAATGAGACTGAACCGGCCCCAATTCGGGAGTGGAGACAGAACCCTGCAAGGCACAAACATGAATCTTTAGGTAAGTACTCTGTAGATTCATTATGTTCTCCTTACTGTTATGCTGGGGCAATGATGTGTAGAATTTGGGGCTTACATGATTCTGCAAAATTAACTATTGAAATGGTTCCTTTAATGGAAGCGGCAGTTAACAGTGAAGTAATGGATTAGGGAAATATATTGTAAGATAAATTAGCCACTGCAATTATTGAGTTTAGAAATAAAACTCGCGTGACCGATAGGTCTATTCCTCCGTTTTATTTTAGTGCTTATATTTTAGATACTCTTTATTTCACTTCTGAATTTCCTGTACTGGGGTGGAGATGGACTTCACAAGACCCCATGCCAATTCACATTTATCACCAAGAGCTATGGAAAGCGCACTATAAGGACCACTTGTACCAAATCTGTAATGGTTTTATGTTGCCTATTTACCGTGCCATTTTTTATAAGACTGCCCCAAAGATTTCTTCGGAAGCAGAGATTGATCTAACCGCTCTAGGAAACTGGTTTGGGGAGGATAAATTCACATACATAAGGGTTTTTGGTAGCCTTGCAAGACCTCATGGCCTTCCTCTGTACATACCTGACAATCTATTAGCTCGAGAATTGGCTTATCAAATTACAACTGCAGGAACATCCAAAACTCTTAGGATTTCAAAAAAGCATGCTTGGCCTACTTTTCCTTTGAGATGCGGTGTTTATACTTTGCACGACTACAAGAATGCGGAGAAGGAAGCAGAGAAAATAAACATGCTTAATCTTGCAACCATTCCTAATAGGCAATTCGATCCAAGGAAAGTTGCCTATACCATGCTTGAACAAGCCAAACTTAAAAGGTTTGATCATGAGAAGTTGATTTTGATGACTTGTTTTCTTCAGCAGAGTCATTATTCCAGGTACAACCACTGGCCAAAATGAGATATAACAATGAAAGCATGGTAGAATTCAATAAGCTCAGAGAATAGAGGTTGCAAACTCTACCTCTGGACTTGTTAGCTACTATCCCGACAACACAATCAAGCGACCTGAATAAAAACTCATTGACAAACCTCTTGCTGTATCAAATATTCTTGAGAAAAAGCAGGAGAAAAAGCAAGAGAAAGAGCAGGGGAAAGAACAGGAGAAAGAGCAGAAAAAGCAGCAGGATAAGGGTAGCGAAAATATCAATGTGGATACCCAGATTGATCCTAAACTACTCCAAGAATGGCAGCAATTTAACTCCATCATAAGCAATCTGGAAGGCCCAAATGGTGCCAATACACCCAAAGTAACAAATGGACAAGATACAACATCAACAATGGTTCCGAATGAAGGAACCAACGGTCTACCCCCTAGCACGGATTTAGAAATGATTCCAAAAGATCCCTCCGATCATATTATTTTGCAAGTGGAGGACATACCTCCATTAGATGTGTTTTACAGTCCCAAACATAGGGTTGTGGTGAAAAGACAGAGGAAAAGGAGAAGACTTGATCAATATTCCCTATTTCCACCACAAACAGAGACAACTAATGTAGTGTGGAAAGAAGAGTTTGACCCTTCCGATGACCTAACAAAGCTTTCTCAGTATGCTGGAGATTATTCGGCAGCCACTATGGATAAGGCATCGGAAGTGAGTAATATACTTAAATAAAAAGACCAAGCAATTGTTTTGTTGCAATCACAGGTGTCCGAAGCACAACAAAAAATTGAACAGTTGGAACAACAATTATCAACATAGCAGCAATTAAACAATCAATTGAATAAGCAATTGCTTGAAGAGAAACAGAGAATAGACTCAAGCGCAATACAAAAGCATTGGCTAGGTTAAAGACGATGAATGAACTAATGATGAAAACGAAAGATGAGAAAATTGTTCAACTCTCACTTCAAGTAGAAAAGTTCAAGAGTCTTCTACAACCTGCCGATTTCAGGTCCAAAGCGCTACAAATTAACAAGGCATTGGTTACATAGTTAAGACTGTTATGTCATAACATTTCTCTAGTTGAGCCCCTTTGTGATATAACGGCATCAATAGTTGATAAATCAGTTGATCCTAGGCAGGATTTGGAACAGGCCGATGAGACTCTGGCAAACTTTCTTGCTTGGCAAGACACCAATGATGGGCAAGCAACAAATCTACCTAAAATCCTAGAATCACACAAGGAGATCATTTTCTTAGAATGGCAGTCACAGTTGATGAAAGCAGAGAGAGAGGTTTCCAGATGTATATTATCTACAAGTAACTTAATTGAGTTAACCAATAACACTCTTTATCTGTCTAACATGATTTCACAATGTACCCTAGGTAAATTGCTGTCAGCTAAGACATTGGAGCAAGCATGCAATCAAGAGTTGGAGAAGAATGGAAGATTAATCATTGGCATCCAAAGTTTAACTTGGGATACCTATTGGTTTTTCTTAGTAAATCCATACAGTCAAAGGCCCACCCTCAAATGTTTAACCGATGTGATCGGTTGTATCATTCCCGAAATACATGATGCCACATACTCAGCTCAACTCCATTCTCGTCTTAGTCGTCCCCCAAAATTGGAACCGATGCTTGCAATCTACCAACTCAAATCAAAAGGAGAACAGTTGAAACAATGAATCATGCTGCTAACTACCAACAAACCTATTGTGGAGGAGATACTCAAGATTTAGTTGTACCAATTAAATAGCATTTTATTTTTGTAGTTAGTTAGTTTAATTAGTATTTATAAACTCTTTCATGCATTTAGAAAGGGTCCTCAGTTTTTGTATAAAACTCAAACTTGGAAGTTGCACTATTGTGCTTTTGGTATATTTTTTATAAAGACTGGGCCAGTATTCCAAATTATAACGAGGAAAGCTTTTATGGGATGTGCACTATTGCCTTGATGTGAAAGTATTTCTAAGTTGGAAAAAGGAATTTGAATGTGATTGATATCGGGAATGATTCACAGCCCATATGGTACTATTATCTATGATCTTGTTTCATTCTTTTATGTGAATCGTCATTTGATTACTCTTGCTATCATTGGATATATGTATGTTTTTTCAACAACAATCCTTATATTTTTCACTATTGAATGTTTAAGGAATGGTATTCTTTTAGTCATATATGTATCGGTGATATATAAAGGAGAAGTGTAATAATGTTTTAATAATTACTTTGTTCAACTACTTGAACAAAGTAATTATCATATAAATGAATGTCTTTGTTTACCAATAGAGTCATCTATATGCCTATTTGTGGATAAAGATTATCAGACGTTACACTAAAAACAGAAATTTTCCGGGATAGGATAGCTATTCATATTTTTACTTTTTAGATTAAGTCATTCATCAATTACCATTTTATTAGAAAATCACTCATTTATCCATCCCTTTTTTATTCATCATTGGGAAACGGGTCCCATTAATTCCAGTCAGAGCCACCACACCAAACGGAAAAGGAGCTGCATTAAGGTCCGGACCAGGTGGTTTTCCCCGATGTTGTTGCAACGATTTTCGAGGCATCAACAGACCCCAAGACTATTACAACCTTTATCCTTTCCAAGCCAATGTTTGGAGGAGGTTTCAATGGATTTTATCACAGGTTTACCCAAGTCCAAAGGAAAGAGTGTTATCATGGTGGTAGTTGACAGACTTACCAAGTATGCACACTTCTGTGCATTATCTCATCCATTTAAAGTGAGTAAAATTTCTACTGCATTTATGGAAACAATTCAAAAGCTACATGGAAACCCAAAGATTATTGTAAGTGATAGAGATCCCATTTTCACTAGAAATTTTTGGACATAATTATTTTCTTGTCTTGGTAGTCAGTTAGCTCATAGCTCATCTTATCATCCTCAATCTGATGAGAAAACTGAGATAGTAAACAAATGTTTGGAAGGATATCTTCATTTATTTGTATCTGATAAACATACACAATAAGTCAAATGGTTGCCTCTAGCTGAATGGTGGTATAACAATTCCTTCCATATTGCAACAAAATTGACCCCATTTATGGCACTTTATAGATATCATCCAAGTTCTCCAACTCTTAAAGGATAACCTCACCTTGGCACAGAATAGAATGAAACAATAGGTAGATCAACATCGTAGTGAAAGAAGTTTTGATGTAGGTGATTGGGTATTCCTATGGCTACAAACATATAATCAAATGTCCCTCAAGCAAGCTAAGAAGGATAATAAATTATCACCAAATTATTATGGTCCATACAAGGTGTTGCAAAAGATAGGTACTATGCCATAAAAATTGGAGCTTCCTACAGCTTCTTGAGTGTACCCAGTTTTCCATGTTTCATGCTTAAAGAAGGTTATAGGTGACAAGCTTCCAGTTCAAACAGTATTTCCAAAACTTGATGAGGAAGGAAAAATCATATTGGAACCTGAAGCAGTCAAAGAAACAAGAACTTGACAGCTACGAAATCGATCAATTTCAAAGTATCTCATCAAGTGGAAGAACTTACCCATTGAAGATTCCACATGGGAGGATGAAAATTTTATACAGAAGCATCCAGAACTACTCAAGCATTGAGGACAACACTTTTTTGAAGGAGAGGGGCATGATAAGTCCCTTTAATACTAGTGATTCCCCCATTACTATTGTCTTTGTATCCCTTATTGTTATTGTTGTGCGCCTATTGTTCTCATATTGTTATTATGGTGCCCCATAGAATTCCTCTATTGTTATTTTTGTGCCTTTATATTATTATTGTTATGTCGGCTTGGTTATATTGTGACCCCTTAGACTCATATATATAGAAAGGAGGTTTTGTCATTTGAACCATCCAAGAATTGTTCATTTGTGTAATGTAAAGGAGGTTTCCCCCTTGAAGAGGTTGAATTCTAAGGCATTGATCTATCTTTTCTATCTCTTTGTGAGATGGTCTCATAACACTCTTTATCATTGTAGTGTTGACTCTATCTTTCAACGATGCTTAACTCTTCAAGAGGTTGAAAAAGAACTAAATGATTGCTATTTTGGAGTGTGTGGTGGTCATATGTCTAGGTATCCTACTTCCCAAAAGATATTGCGTGTCGACTATTTTTGGCCTTCCATGCCTAAATATTGCATTATTGTAGTGAAAAAATGCCATAATTTCCAAGTTTATGATCGCAAGATGCGAACTCCTCTAGTTCCTCTTCATCCTATTATAGTTGTCGATCATTTTTCAAAATAGAGCATATATTTCATCACCTGTAACCCTCACTCGACTGAGGGGCATGGGTATTTTATCCTTGCAATTTATTATTTTATGAAATGGGTTGAGGCGATGCCTGCATACAAGGACGATAGCGAAATTGCACCAATTTTTATTCTCAATCATACGATTTCTCAATTTGGTGTCCCAAAGGCGATTTTTACAGACCATGGTGGCCATTTTCACAATTTCACAGTGAATGAACTATCTATACAACTAGGTTTATGCCATGATAGCCCTACCCCTTATTATCCACAAGCAAATGATCAAGTTGAAGTTGCTAATAAATTTTTAACGAACATTATTAAATGGGTAGTTGGCATCCATAGAGGAAAGTGGCATACCATGCATTTTTCAGCCTTGTGGGCATACCGTACTACTGTGAAAACATCTATGGGTTTCACTCCCTTCCAATGTGAAATTCCGTCTTTGAAACTAGCCATCAAGTTATTACCAGCTACCTCTGTAGAGAAGAGCATTTTTTTGCACTTAGCACATCTAGATGAAACTCGTCGTGAGGCTACACTCAATAGAAAGTATCATAAAAAATGAGTCAAATCTCAATTTGATCAAAAGTAAATCCTTGTTCTTATGCAAAAGGTGACCTATTCTTGTTCTATGATCAAGCACATGACAAATTAGGTGCAGGAAAATTCAAGCCTATGTGGCAAGGCCCTTTCATTGTAAAACATGTATTAACTAAAGGAGCCTATGTGTTGGTCATATTCTGACGGTGTTTCTTTGTTAAAGCCCAAAAATGGCCTTTACCTGAAGAAATATTATGCATAAAATATTTTGTGGAGATTTGTACATTACTTGTATTATAATTTTATAAGTATGAGCGGTAGTTGTAGAATTTTTTATGGTTCACTACTACTTCCCCTACATATCTTGTTTAACACTTTATTTGAAGATGTCCACGTCCCCTCAAGCTTACATTCTCTTTGCTTGTGGTATTAATCGTAGTACTCAGAATTTGTCTTCTGCGGCCTGGGTCATTTATTCACCCAGTCATGAGTTAGTTTCTATTCATGGGATATGCCTTGGTCAAACGTCAAATGACATAGCAGAATATAGTGTAGTCATTGAACTATTATCTGACGCCATCTCATTTAGCATTTGACATTTGATTGTTAGGTTAGATTTGCAATGCATAGTATTACATTCAAACAATGTCTACATAGTAAGAAGTTCATCAATGTTAAGAATGCTTTTATGGGTCCTGTTGTGGCCACCAACAACCCCCCTCTTTGCTTGATATTAGCAATAACACCAAGCAAATGGGGACCCTTAATAAAAATACAAACAAACAGTTTTATGAACATTTTTGTTTTAAATCCTCAAAATGTTATCGCAACAAAGCAATGAAACATTTCTTTTATGAGCATGATAAACTATGAAGGAACAATGTGAAAATCATCGCATCGCATTCACTATGAAACGCTCTTAAAAGAAACACTTAAGAAAAATCCCCGACGGTCGATGTGCGACGTCGCATATTGCAACATCGCGTAAAGTAGCACACAATGACTAATATCTGCGACCTGCGATCTGCGATCTACGATGATCCGATATTGCGATGCCACGATACTATAACACAAATCTGCGATCTGCGATAAGCGCAAATTTTTCTCGGCGCAGTATTCAAGGAAAGCTGCCCATTAATCAAAATTAAGCGCGCACCTTAAAAAAGGAAATTAATGATTGTACAAATGGCTGCTTTTTGTTTTTCGAAGAGTCAGTTTGTTGTGAATTTCATAATTATGCACACATAAGATCTGAAGCTTTCATGTCAATCTTTATTACCATTACTCTTTTCCTTTGTGCAAACCATAAAACAGGAAATAACATAAAGCAATATTGCAGGAAACATCTAAGGAAAAGGGGAAAGCGCCAATGGTCGGAGAACATAGAAGAGATCTCTTCAGAAACGGGTGCCACATACGATAGGACTACAGTTTCCAGAGTATCACTCAATAGATGCTAATGACCGATAGGTCATCTGAAGCTCAGAATCAAAGGTGCACAAAAGCAGCATGATTACAAAAAGACCTGAAACTTACACGCCAAAAACCCGGAATGAAGAACGGAGGCAGTTTTCAATCCAGAGAATTGTTCAGAAAGTAAAGTCTTCTGACTCATCAAGTCATTCGCAAAGATAGGAACCAAAATAGAAAAAGCAGAACCAGTTTGAGGGAAATTTGAGTTATTACCATGTATACACCCAGTCAGTGGGAGATTCTCTAAAATATCTTATAGTTTACCAGAAAGTGGTGCCATCTCTTGTTACTTCTATTTTTATAGCACAGACGAAAAGGGAAGGCAACCAGCCGACTCTTCCCAGTCGAATGTTGCGTGCTTACAGCACTAAGGAGCAAATACAGAAATAGTTCAGAGTTAGATTTAATTTTTAGAAATAGTTTTCTTTATCAGAAGGACAGTCATTTGAAAACCGGATCCTAAATTTATGTAATCAAGTTAATTAGCTAGCAGTATTTAAACCCTTCTCAGGCATTTAGAGAAGGGTCTGGAGATTTGTCAAAAAAATCGTCCTCAGAACATGCACTTTTGCGCCCTCGGAGGTGGTTTTTGATAAATGGATGGATCAAGGTTTATTAATGTTTGCATTTGATATCTGCTACTGATGTTGCACTTCTGTACTCTTAGTAGATGTTAGAGCAAGGAGAGATAAATCATTGTTGCTTAAAGCTTATGAGTGGAACCAGTCATAAATGGTACTTTATCTCTTGACTATTCCTGCTTATGTTCTTTAAGTGATTTATAGTTTCAGTTGTTTATATGTCATTGTATCAATGTATGGGTTATCATTTGGCACTTTTGTACGGTGGAGTCATATTGTTTATGTCTGACATATGAATAACTTATTATGCGATATGCTGTTCACAACTGTTTTGCCTAACTTCTTATGCAAAGTGGTTTATCTTTAATGATTTGTATTCTTATGATAGCTGAATGATCTTTATTACCAGTTATTGTTCAAAATCTCTTTAGATCGCATAATGGAAGATATACATCCCGGGTTAGTGTAGATTAGATGTGTTTTTTCTCACTAGATTACAATAGCATAGAGTTAGTCTAAAGAACCTGAATTGGATTAGCTTTAAAGTTCTCTTAGATCAGCATTATTCAAACTCTACACACACACACATACCCCAAATCGGAAAACTAGTCCCGTGATCCCCAGTCAGACCCACTATACCAAATGGATAAGGAGTTGCCAACCAAGGTCCGGACCGGGTGGGTATCCCCCTTGTTGTCAACCCGATTTTTGGGGCTTCAACATATTTGGCGCTAGAAGGAGGGCCTGAACTATGAATGGCACCTAAATCAAAATCTAAATACCATTCTAAGAGTAAATCACCCTCATCAACTCCCCCGACTTCCTTAGTACATTTAAATTCAGAATCATAAGTCAGTTGAATATTAACCACTGTTACATACCCTAATATTTTAGACCAATCTACCAGTGAACCCCCTGAAGTTCAAACTCTTATTCACAAACTCCAAGGATTTTCTATTTTTACACTGGGGTCTGATAAATCTCAAAGCAGCGTGACTTCGCAGTACAATCCTGCTCATCCCCTGACCAGGTTAAAGAGCAAAAAATTTGACATCCAGCCAACTGAATTCCCTCTTCCCACCAGGAAAAGAGCAAGGAAAACATCACTGCACTCTGACAAGGAGACTCTTTCATCTACATCACCCATCTCAACCCCCTCACCGCGAAGTCAACTTCCCACATCTTCATTCCAAACCACTCATCCACCTTCCACAACCCATCTTCCCTAATCGTCCAAGATCATAATATCTTCATCTTCCCATCCTCAAGGATCATCCCCTACACTTACAATTACCAGCAGCTCAAAAATGGCCCAATCTCCATGGAACAACCCTGGAGCGGTTTTAATGCCTCCACCCCTAAGCCAAATACCAGCCCATCCTGAGAAATGGCTACCCAAATTCAACCCTGAAGCAGGCATGCTAGCTGAAGAGCACATTAACAATTTCATGCTCTCTTTTAATCTCAACGAAGTTACCAACGAAGATGTTGTTGTCCGGCTTTTTCCCTATACAATCCAAGGAACATCCGGGTCATGGTACTTTTCATTACCTTCCGGGTCTATAACGAGTTGGGACATCTTTCAAAATCAATTCCCCACCAAATTTGGTGATGACAGATCAACAACAACGTTAATCAGTGATTTATCCAATCTTAAAGCCGAAGCTAGAGAACCCATCAAAGATTTCAATTTACGATTCAATAAGATCCTCAACAAAATCCCCATTGCTTCCCAACCTAGCGAAGAAGTACGATGTGAATGGTATATCACAGCCTTACCATCATAATTAGCAGTCTTCATAGATAGGTCAAATAAAACAACTTTAGTTGAAAACCTCACAGAGGTGATAGTAGTAGAGAAACACATTATAGCCTTGGAGAAGAGATCTGCGATAGAAGAACGCAAATCTAAAAAGATCACCTTCAAGGAAGACCCGAAGAAGAAACAGACGAAAGATCCTTTCGATTTAGAAGGGTTGCAGAAGGTATTAAAGACCATGTCCAATGAGATGATTGAAATAAAAAAACAAGTGGCAGAAACTTCTTCAAAAAAGCCCTATAGAACTTTTAAAAGAGGCCCTTCAATGGATGCGAAACCACCCAACGCTATCTCAAATGTCGAATCCAAAGAAGAGGAAGAAGAAGAGAGAAACACTGAAGGGTAGACCGATGATGAAGAAGTTGTGGAACTACAAGGAATGTGGGATTTCATCCTCCCACAAGAAGAATATCAAGAAGCATTTCCGGTTAGCACACGAAGCAAAAACCAACTTGATCCTCCCCAAACTACCCCTAAGCAGAAGGGTGCGAGCCCTACAGTAAAAGAAAAAGTCGCAACAAAGAAAATGACCGCTAAGGCGACTCAATCTAGCCCAGTCCAACCAAATCAAACACCTCCATCAAGAGCACTAATAGTGTCGGATGAAATGGACTACAATATTATTGATGACATGAAAAAGACTAGGGCTAATATCACTCTTTATGAATTGAGCAAATTGAAACATCAACAGAAGATAATGATGAAAGAATTACACGTCGTACCTACTACATCTTTGCCTACAGCTGTAGCTATTCACAACATGGGAAGACCCCCAATCAACATGGCCAATAAGATTGACCCAAATGACATCGCCTTGATTGGAGGAAGATCAAGATCTCACACTCCCCCTTTTCTGCTCACTTATGAAATCTTCAATAAAAACGTGCACAATTGTTTGGTAGATTCTAGAGCTTCAACAAATATTTTACCCAGATCAATATGTGCCAAGTTAAACGTTCAACCGCAGAAATCCGCAGTGCGCATAGTTCAGCTTGATCGGTCTCAAGTCAAAGTGATTGGTGAACTTAATCAAGTCACCATAAGATTGTCGTCTAACCCCAAGGTATGTCAGGTTATCGACATTCTAGTAGCTGATATCCCTGAATTCTACGACCTAATTCTTAGCAGGGATTGGTCCGAAAAACTCCATGGATACTTTTCAACCGACTGGTCACACATGTGGTTACCATACAATGGTAAACCAAATCAAATAAAGGTTGAATGAGAGTTACACTAGAAATACATAGTAACAGAATTAGAAGGGGAAAATGAAGCAATAGCATACAACAGTAACATCATAGGCAATTACTCGGTAGATTCTTTCCTCGGCAATTTCAATGCTCCTACATCACCTTACTTAGAAAATTCAGTTTTGTCCCAAGTCGAAATTTTTTCCCAAATTGATAATTCAAAGTGTGTTAATTTTGTAGAACCTATAAATACATCTTTGCTTTGGAAATTATATTTTGATGGCTCTAAATCTAACGAAGGAGCAGGAGCAGGATGCGTTCTGATTAGTCCAGAAGAGAACAAGACAATGCTCACATGCAGACTTGAATTCGATTGCACAAACAATACAGCAGAATATGAGGCCTTGGTGCAAGGCCTATACAAAGCAATCGGGTTGAACGTCAAGTACCTTCAAGTCTTTGGAGACTCTGAGATTGTGGTCAAAGAGGTACGTAACACCATACATTGCCTATCAAGTCATTTGAAACATTATCAATCTCTAGTATAGGATCTGACTGAGCATTTCATAGCATTCAATATTTTCTCAATCCAGAGAATTCAAAATGCAAGCGCAGACCTTTTAGCCAATGTAGCCTCTAGACTCATTCCCTCCGAAGATTTTAGTCCAGATAGATTCTCGATAGAATTAATCTTTAGACCGTCCATCCCTGACAACATTACAAACTGGAGAGTATTCAATGACGATCCTGATATTGTAAATTTCCTCACCTCTGAAGGATCCTACTCCAATCAAATAATTGACGAAGACCACCACGATCAACAAATACAACAAAGTAGCATTGATAATGTTATACCTAAATCGGTGGTTAAGTTGGAAGACTTATACGATTTGAAAATTCGGTTTAAAAGGTCTACTAATTCTAAGCTCTACAGTTCAACTATGAACTATGAATCAGTAAACCTGGGAGCTGATGATAAACCACAAAACATTAATCTAGGCCACGACTTAGCTCCTGAAGAGAAACTAGCATATATTCATCTGTTGAGACAATACAAAAATGTTTTCGCTTGGAATTACGATGAGCTGAAGACATACGACACTTCCATTATCCAACATACTATCCCTATGATTGACAATGAAAAACCTATCCAACAGAAACTTAGAAAAATCCACCCCAATCTAGAAAACCAAATAAAGACTGAGCTGAATAAGTTATTAAAGGCCAGGATAATTTTCCCCATCAGACATTCCAAACGGGTCTCCAATATGGTACTCGTTAGAAAGAAAAGCGGAGATATTAGAATCTGCATCGATTTTCGAAATCTCAACAAAGCCTGTCAAAAAGACAATTTTCCCCTCCCTCCTATGGAGCAGATATTACAGGCAGTAGCGGGCTCAGAACTATTGTCTTTTTTGGATGGATTTTCAGGATACAACCAAGTGCTGGTACATCACGATGATCAGTTAAAAACCACGTTCCGAACCAAATGGGGCACATACGCATATCGGAAGATGCCATTTGGTTTGATCAATGCCGGTGCTACGTTTCAAAGAGCTATGGACATCGCATTCAAGGGTTTAGTCAATAAATCTGTAGTGATTTATGTGGATGACATAACAGTGTACTCCAAGAAGCGAAGCGACCATCTCAGAGACTTGAAATAAATCTTTCAACGATGTTTAAGGTATGGGATTTCACTTAACCCAAAGAAATCTTTTTTCGCATTAAGTGAAGGAAAACTTCTAGGATTCATAGTATCAAAATATGGTATTCACATTGAACCTGATAGAATCAAAGAGATTTCCGAAATATCCCTACCTCATAATAAAAAGGCCATGCAATCTTTTCTTGGTCAAATCAATTTGGTGAAAAGATTTGTCCCAGATTTTTCAAGAATTGTTTCTCCTTTGCAAACCATGATAAAAAATAATTCAAATTTCAAATGGGGTCTTGATGAGCATGAAGCATTCAATCTGATCAAACAAGCTATCATTAATGCTCCGTCTTTAGCAACCCCAAATTTTTCATAATCTTTTATCTTATACACATTCGCCTCGGAAAAATCATATGCCGCGATTCTAACTCAAGCAAATCAAGAGAAAGTGGAAGCTCCAATCGCATTTTTTAGCTCTAATTTACAAGGTGTTGAACTCAACTATTTAGACATAGAGAAACAGGCATACGCTGTTTTCAAAGCGATCAAATATTTCAGACCTTTCTTTCTTAAAACCCATACCAAGGTCATAGTACCGTTTCCAGCGGTAAAAAATCTTTTAATACAGAAAGATGTGGGTGAAAAAAGAGCAAATTGGATCACTTCTTTACAAGAGTACGACCTTGAAATCAAACCAGCAAGCATTATGAGAGGTCAAGGCTTCTGCAAAATGTTGGTTGGGGCATCGCAGATTCCGGAAAGCTCATCTGAGGAAGTACAAACGTATGAGGTAAACCTAAACAATATAGAATCATTATACGCTGACACCATTTATTATCTAAAAAACGGGTATGCTCTAGCACACCTGGATCACACCAAGAAAAGAGCCCTGAGATTAAAAGCTAAACAATATCAGCTCATAAATGATGTTCTGTTTAAAAAGAATTATGATTCTGTACTTCTTAGGTGTCTTGAGAAAACTGAAGCCGAAAAGGTTTTGCAGGAACTCCATGATGGGCTCGCAGGGGGACACTATGCTGGAGATGCTACCGCACATAGTATCTTACGTGCGGGGTATTATTGGCCCACACTGTTGAAAGACTCATGCAGTTACGTGAGGAAATGCCAAATCTGCCAAACTACTGCAGGGAGACAAAGGAAACCGTCCTTGCCACTACAACCGGTAAACATTGATCAACCATTCAGTCAATGGGGCTTGGACATAATAGGTGAGATCGTTCCTCACTTTTCTAAGCAACATAGGTACATTCTCACGACAACTGATTATTTTACTAAATGGGTAGAAGCAGTACCTCTCAAGACAGCTAATTTTGAAAACATCATTGAATTCATAAATCAATTTATAATCACTAGGTTTGGATTGCCGACGACTTTAATATTTGATAATGCTTCATACTTTTCTGGGAATGCAATCACTGATTTCACACTCAAAAGAGGGTTCAAACTGAAATATTCGGCCAACTACTATCCACAAGGAAATGGACTAGCTGAGTCAACAAATAAAAACCTAATTAGGATTATTAAAAGAATGGTTGACCAGAACCAGAAGAATTGGCACAAAACCTTGGTAAATGCTTTATGGGTATATAGAATAACGAAGAAAGCTTCAATCAACACTTCTCCCTTTAACTTAGTTTATGGGAAGGAAGTGGTTCTTCCAACTCACTTAATGATTCCCTCCTTGTCTTTAGTACAATACATCGATGAGGTATCTACTTCCTCCTTACAATTGAGACAAATGGAAATAATTAAATTAGAAGAACAATGGGAACAAGCTAAGAAAGCCCATGCTCATCACCAAGCGCTAATAAAATCCTCTTTTCACTCAAGCATAATGACCAGAAAAAACTTTCAAATGGGAGATCTAGTTTTGAAATGGGATAAGGCTCATGAAGAGAAGGGAAAACATACAAAATTCCAAAAAATGTGGCTTGGTCCTTTTCAGACTGTAGAAGTCATAGGCCCATCAACGTTTGTGTTGCAGGATTTAGCAGGTAGAAAGGAATCTTTTCCTATTAATGGACAAATCCTGAAAATATACTTTCCATAAAAGATTACTCTTCTAATTTTTTGTAGGATAGCTTTTTGTTTTTCTTCTTTCTTATAAATAAAACCAGTTGTAGATGGTTACTACAGGAGTTCACTTCAAATGGACATCAAATCCTCTGTTAGATTTTGATTTTTTGCTTGTACAAATAGTATAAATTTTCGAAAAATCTGATCTTTATTATTGACGAATAGAATCCAACTTTAGCCTAGATATGATACTAGTTCCAACTTCGAAATTTTTTTTGAAAGCAACCTTTGGAAAAAAACTTGTTTTATATCAGCACAATGAAAGGTATCGATAATAAAATGAGTATTCTTTATAAAACTGCTATTTTTCAAACTCTATTATTATCGTCCAGAGCTTTCTTAAGGAAAAACAATGGTTTCCTCCCTGCTAAAGAAAATCGCAGCATTCAGAGAAATACTCCGAGAAAACACTGTATCTCAAAGAATAAGAGGTCTCATCACGAGCTGGCTTATCATGATCACAGATATTATAACTTGCTGACTTTGCCAATACTGTCCACCAAAACAGGGCAACGACTTAAGATTGTTGCAATCAAAAGACAAGAGGTCTCATCACGAGCCAGCTTGTTCAGCAAAAGTGTAAATCAAGTGAATGACTGTGTCATAATTTGGCCATCAAACCAATACATTGTTCTTTAGAGAAATAAAAAAAGAAAAAGTGTCAAAAAAAATTTCTCTGAAAAAGTTGTAGATAGCCTTAAGCAAGATAAAGGATCATTGTTGGATAACAGGTAACCCTGTCGAGGCTATGGACGCCTACTGGCAGCAGAGGCTCTACCTACGGTAAATGAGCATATTTTAAAGGGCCAGCATAACAGAGATGACCTCATTTTATCTTTAAAAGACCAAGTAATGGCTGGTATAAATGCAAGGACTAAGCCTCAAGAAACGAACGATTGGAATAGAGAAAGGTTGAAACAAAATATGATTGATAGGATAAGACATAATGTACTCTATCTGTCCATAAAAAAGTTTAGACTTATGAAAATTTTTCTGTTTTGGAAGTTGAAATTCAATAGAAAATCAGAGATAAATGGTTCTTCCCAGTGAATCGCCATTGTTGTGGCCACCAACAACCCCCCTCTTTTCTTGATATTAGCAATAACACCAAGCAAATGGGGACCCTTAATAAAAATTCAAACAAATAGTTTTAGGAACATTTTTGTTTTAAATCCTCAAAATGTTATCGCAACAAAGCAATGAAACATTTCTTTTATGAGCATGATAAACTACGAAGGAACAATGTGAAAATCATCGCATCGCATTCACTATGAAACGCTCTTAAAAGAAAAACTTAAGAAAAATCCCCGACGGCCGATGTGCGACGTCGCATATCGCAACATCGCGTAAAGTAACACACAATGACTAATATCTGCGACTTGCGACCTGCGATCTGCAATCTGCGATCCATGATGATCCGATATTGCGATGCCACGATACTATAACACAAATCTGCGATCTGCGATGAGCGCAAATTTTTCTCGGTGCAGTATTCAAGGAAAGCTGCCCATTAATCAAAATTAAGCGTGCGCCTTAAGAAAGGAAATTAATGATTGTACGGATGGCTGCTTTTTGTTTTTCGAAGAGTCAGTTCGCTGTGAATGTCATAATTATGCACACATAAGATCTGAAGCTTTCATGTCAATCTTTATTACCATTACTCTTTTCCTTTGCGCAAACCGTAAAACAGGAAATAACATAAAGCAATATTGCAGGAAACATCTAAGGAAAAGGGGAAAGTGCCAATGCTCGGAGAACACAGAAGAGATCTCTTCGGAAACGGGTGCCACATACGATAGGACTACATGTTCCAGAGTATCACTCAACAGATGCTAATGACCGATAGGTCATCTGAAGCTCAGAATCAAAGGCGCACAAAAGAAGCATGATTACAAAAAGACCTGAAACTTACACGCCAAAAAACCCGGAATGAAGAACGGAGGCAGTTTTCAATCCAGAGAATTGTTCAGAAAGTAAAGTCTTCTGACTCATCAAGTCATTCGCAAAGATAGGAACCGAAATAGCAAAAGCAGAACCAGTTTGAGGGAAATTTGAGTTATTACCAAGTATACACCCAGTCAGCGGGAGATTCTCTAAAATATCTTATAGTTTACCAGAAAGTGGTGCCAGCTCTTGTTACTTCTATTTTTATAGCACAGACGAAAAGGGAAGGCAACTAGCCGACTCTTCCCAGTCGAATGTAGCGTGCTTACAGCACTAAGGAGAAAATACAGAAATAGTTCAGAGTCAGATTTAATTTTTAGAAATAGTTTGCTTTATCAGAAGGACGGTCATTTGAAAACCGGATCCTAAATTTATGTAATCAAGTTAATTAGCTAGCAGTATTTATACCCTTCTCGGGCATTTAGAGAAGGGTCTGGAGATTTGTCAAAAAACTCTTCCTCAGAACATGCACTTTTGCGCCCTCAGAGGTGGTTTTTGATAAATGGATGGATCAAGGTTTATTAATGTTTGCATTTGATATCTGCTACTGATGTTTCACTTCTGTACTCTTAGTATATGTTAGAACAAGGAGAGATAAATCATTGTTGCTTAAAGCTTATGAGTGGAACCAGTTATAAATGGTACTTTTATCTCTTGACTATTCCTACTTATGTTCTTTAAGTGATTTATAGTTTCAGTTGTTTATATGTCATTGTATCAATGTATGGGTTATCATTTGGCACTTTTGTACGGTGGATTCATATTGTTTATGTCTGACATATGAATAACTTATTATGCGATATGCTGTTCACAACTGTTTTGCCTAACTTCTTATACAAAGTGGTTTATCTTTAATGATTTCTATTCTTATGATAGCTGAATGATCTTTATTACCATTTATTGTTCAAAATCTCTTTAGATCGCATAATGGAAGATATACATCTCGGGTTAGTGTAGATTAGATGTGTTGTTTCTCACTAGATTATAATAGCATAGAGTTAGTTTAAAGAACCTGAATTGGATTAGCTTTAAAGTTCTCTTAGATCAGCATTATTCAAACTCTACACACACACACATACCCCAAATTGGGAAACTAGTCCCGTTATCCCCAGTCAGACCTGCTATACCAAACGGATAAGGAGCTGCCAACCAAGGTCCAGACCGGGTGGGTATCCCCCTTGTTGTCGACCCGATTTTCGGGGCTTCAACAGGTCCATCTTTTGGAAAGGCAATTTGATTACATTGAATATCAACACATTCCAAGAAATTTAAACAAATTAAACTATCATTAGCCAATCACGTATTAAATAAAAATTTGCAAGATTTGTAAGTAAAAACAATATCAATCCATATATTGAGATAGATAAACTGAAATCAAAAGTAGTAGTCACCATTAGATAAAGTATGTACAGAGTGTGTTATACAAAAAAAAAATATGTCATCCAAGGACATAAGGCCATGTGGCCTTTATTATCTGAATATGTTGATACACAAATAAAAATGTAGCCTTAGAAGACTAAGAATCTAAGCACGATGATGATCATGATAGTAGACTATAGCACTAGCAACCCAGCGTAACAATCACCTGAGTGGTCTTGGAACCCCAACCATGTGCCTCTAGTACCAGAGAGGCAAATCGTGAGTCCCAGTCTTAGGGATATCTATAGTTAACCTATCTAGGTTGTGTTCCAGCTCGACGCCTTTGCTACCTCTTGGTTTGGTGCTGCAACTACTATAGGTTGGTTATCCTGCCTGCCGAAACGTCGTAGCTCTGTTGGTTGAGCTGGGCCCACATTTGCATTTCGAATAATTAGCCTTGATAGACAAAAAGCACAAAAATTAAAAACTTAAAAAGAAACATCAAAATGAGAAATTTTTACCTAGGTCACCCCCCTGTGCCCCTATTGGAAGAGGGATATATGGTTCACCCCTGTAGTCTATCGCTGCATGGGAAATCCTCTATCGAGATGATCAATTGACCTAGACATACACAAAAATTAGGAGCATATCTCACCATTGGATGATTACCTCCATGACGAGCCATAAGCGAAACCCACATCAACATCTGTGGATCTCGAGGCACTCCCTCATCCACCAAAATTTGTTGTGGCCTTAGGAGTGGAATCCTATTTAGAGTGAAAGAAATCAGAATGGCACCATAAATGAAATTCCTTAGTCTACCATTCATAGCTTTGGTCAGTTGTCCTTTATGGTAGTCTACATTTGGGCCTTTATGGCCAAATGAAGAGCTTCATTGCTACACAGTTTAATAACAGTGAAAGCTATGGCCCTCAAGGCCAGGTTCCCAATAGTCTAAATATCAACCCTATTGTCCTTGAGCTTTGCATTCCCCGCAATATCATTGTAAGTATCCAAAAGTAGTATATCCACCCAGTCTTTGCCCATATAAATAAATATCAACCCCTCTACAGGAGAGCCCAGTCAAAAATTATATATCATCAACATCAATGGTGACACGATGATCCTCAAGCACGAAACATTGATCCTAGATAGCCCAGGTTCTCACCAACCATGTCATGAGCTCTGCCTGAGCTTTCATCACTAAAATAATCCAATATTTGTTGAGGCCACAATTTCTCAAAGCCTGTAAAGTGGTCGGATCATCGAAAACTATTGCACCTTGGTTTTCATGTTCTCTCTCCCTCCATTCGATCTTTAATGGTCAAGAATCTGAAAAATTACATTTAGAAGGAGTTAGCTTAGCATTTGAAAACAAGTTTTGCATTTTTTGGGTGGAATTTCCACATTTTGAAAAACCTTAGTGCTTGCGCGGCTACTTTTTGGTAAACATAGTGCAGATGTGCATTCTTCAAGAGAGTTTCCACGTAGATCACATTGTTTGGGAGGATTTTTTAATATAAAAACCCCCCAAAAAAATAAATTGAATCCTACCATATAAATTTAAATGGATGAAAATGTAGATATTGAAGAGATCTCTTACCAGGAGGAAATGGTTCATGATTTCGTCCACTGGTTTTCTCGGAATTAGCCTTGGAAGTTTGGTGGTAAAAAGCTCTCTTTTTGCTCTCAAGTTGGTTAAAAATCAAATGGTAAAAAAAAAAGTTAATTTTTGAACTTTTATAAATTCTGGGTGATTAAAATATTATTTTTTTAGCCCTAGGACCTTTTAAAAGTCAAATTTTTTAGTGTTTTTACCCTAATATCGAGAAGTTAGGATGACTTATTGAGTTTAATGTGCAAAACAAATTACATCATAAAAATGGTTCATTTTGACTGTGAGCAAACATTTATCACTTTTCATGCTCTTGAAAATCACGAAAAAGATAAAGCCTAGAGTCCTTTTTTAATCCCTTTTCACTCTTGAAACATGAAAAGATCGTTGAGGAATTGATTTTTTGAACTCGAAAAAGTAAATGAAAAATCGTCCACTCAGTATAAGTTTACCCCTTTTATGGACCGCACTGGACTATTTACAAAAAAGGTATAGCTTGGCTAATTATGGTCAATAGAGTTCTCCCCTGCATTATTTTATCCTTTTTCGGGCTTGAGGGACTCAAATTATGAAAAATAACACTGTGTAGTTTACTTATGTTTTACTCCTGACTCTCTAAAAGTGAAAAACATCGAGCTTTACTTTCTCCGGGCACATTAAAATTTTATAGTAAAAGAACTGAATGAGTTTCCTTTTTATGTCTATTTCAAACTCTTTAAAAGTGAAAATCACATCAAGTTACCCCTTTACTGGACTTGTTAAAAATAAAATGGTATAGGAATCATTAAGCATAACGACACCAAACCACTCCTTCGTAGGGTTCATTAAAAATACTTTGGAGGACTCATCTGAAGGATGAGCTTATAGGAAAATCATATGTTATCCTCCTCAAGCTTGTAAAAAATAAAGAGGTACTTACATGTAATGATGGGGTAAAATAAGGAAAAGGTATTTATTTTCAATTCATTATAAAGGAAATATGTCACTCTTGAACATGACACTCTGTCACATGTGTGTTCGGGCTGGGAAATCCATTTGTCTTACAACTAATCGAACCCCATTGAAATTATTCAACTAGTTTTGAGTATTATCGTTAAGTGAAATCTTGCCAAGTCAATTGTCATGTCGCTATGTGTTCAAGAGATTCAAAATAAATTCATATTCTTTTGAAATTTTAGCCTTTAGCCACATCAACCATTCCTGAGTAGCTTCCTATCAACTTCAACTCATTATCTAGGAAGTTTATCTAGAAAGCTTCAATACCTTGATGCCTACATACCTTAATGGCAGGTTTCTCGCCTTCGATGATAGGTTCATCATTAGCCTTCGATCGAATGATTCTATGAGTGTTCGACTTTAGATTATATTTTCACACTCTATAGATTGTATTGAGAGTACCTTGAGAGCCATTTTCATTATTGGTGGTTTTTTTTGCACTTGTTAATGGTTCACATCATTGATCTGTAATCAAGTGGTTTCTACCATGTTTGACTTTGAGGCATTCACTTCCATGGATAGATTCATACTATAGATCAAGAGATGGAGATCAAGACCCTGGATCTAGTTTCATTAATCCAGGTTGCGAGGAGATATATATTCATGATTATGTAGAAAAATTCATAGCTGAAGGTTGCGTCTATACTGTGCCTACTATGGATAGTATTTTTGAGCTTTTCCGTACTTTTCCGTTGAGTTAGTTTTTCTCTGAGTATGGGAATGCCTACCCCAATGATGATTATATATTGCATTGTAATCCTTGAATGTTTCTTGTAGGTTTCCAACCATTGTCTTTGATCCAATATTTGGCATGATAAAGCACTTCAATCTTTAAAAAACTTATTTTTCAAACATCATACTTTATGGGGCAATTTGTTACATGTCATTTCTCACCATGAAACTTGACTGTTAAAATGGATCTCTCGTCATCCATAAACATGTTCATTTAAACTCCCTTAGAAGTCAAACAATCAAAAACCCTTGAAGAATATGGGAAATTTGGGTTAAATGGTTTTATGGATTTTTAAGTATGACCTGCGCACTTTTCCTAGTCAATTTCTATGCATTTGCGGTTTCTATCCCTGAAAACTATGTAGAACCACGCTCGGTCTTCCATTATAGACCACACAGATAACTCAAAGAAAAGTAAAAATAAAAAGTGAATTTCAAAAGAATTGTTAGTCAAATATATCCCAAATGAAAGCTTCTAGGTCATCTCTATTTGAGCCATACCCCTTAGATCATGGCGCTAATTCCTTTTCATCAAGGACCTAATCCCCCAATTAGAGGATTTCATCCTTCTCTTTTGGATTTGAAACTTCTTCCTCTTGGCCTATAAATTGACTAGAGGATAGAGGGATTGGGAGGTTCAGAAAATATACACTTACGTTGTTGGATTTATATTGGAAGGCTTATTAGCTAAGGATAGGTTTAGAGGCATTTGGGAGGAGCCTCATGACATCAAGGCATAGGTTGTAAGGCTTTTCTTTATCCTTGAATTAATACAAATGAATCCTTTTTTCCATTGTATTGTCTTACTAAAATGATGAATGATTTATGCTTCTTTTGATATTCATTAAGATAATCTCTATTTATAGCCTCCTTGATCATTAGATTAAGCTTGTTTGAATTGTTATGATTGCATATGCCTTTGATCTCTCTTATGTTTGTGATTGGAGGTATTTTTGAGCATTGGAAAGCTTCATTGAGACAGAGCATGGATCTTCATCAAGAATTTCACAAATAGGTAAGAGGCTTATTTTCCTACTTTTGTATTTACAATTCAAATGAAATAAACTTAGGGAAAGAATTATTCAATTGTATGTTTGTTTCTAGTTTCCTTTAGGATCTAGGGAGATATCTCTTGTCAGCAAGACGGATTTATCCACCATAGCAAATTCAAGAAGATAACCACACTACCTTGTGTCATTCCAAAATCCAACTCATTCGGTGATGATCTTGAAGAGCATGGAATATCCGCATCATAATTTAATGCATTACAAGCAATATGGCACAAGGGATGGTGAGATGATGAAGAAATTTCCATAAGAAAATATTCTTTGACCGAGTTAAATTCAAGATCTAAATCTTTCAAATCATAATCTTCTTGAGAAACTGAAAGATTAGTTGGTGCACTTGGGAACTCATCATCATATATATTAATAGAGTCATCACCATCAGAATGATGGTTTCCCAAGACTTTAAATGGATTAGGAAAATTGAGTTCAATTGATTTATCACCGAGATTAGTAGACGTTAAATCAGCAGATAATGGAGGAACATTACCTTCACATGGAGGACTTTGAAAAAGAGAAGAAAGATAAAAAAATATTAATCTTCCTTCTCCTCTACCTATGAAATGTGACTACCTTGCTCTTGATCGATACTTGGATTTGGAAGAGACTAATCAAGTAGATCAAGGGACAAGGGGTTATGAGAATATGATAATAGAGGATGAGAAGAATCGCTTGAAAAGGTCATTCTTTCAATTAAATCAAATTTAAGATCGAATTTATGAGTGTTAATATCATCTTGAAAAGTCAAGGGATTAGTCTTCACCCTACATTGAAAGTTTCATTAATGAGATCTCAGATGAATGGATCAACAATCCAATTTGTAAATTTTTGGATACCAACATTGAAAAGAGGAGGGGAAGGAATAGGAGTAGTAGATTCCTCCTTCGAAACTAGAAATGTGTCATGATTAATGAAAGTTTTGGGAGAATTGTTAACCAAGGATTCAGATTTGGATTGCTTCAAGGAGTTTTGAAACAAGTGCTAAAACTTTTACTTGAACAAATCCCAATCCACATATTTTTCATGGAATTCAAAACATAGGCGAATAAATGTATTAGAAAAAACCTTAATTGATTCATTAGGGTTCATTATTAGTTTATTAATCCTTTAAAAAACACCCCTTGTAATCATACATATGAAAGGCTTGATGAAGCTCCTTGAGGAATTTATCTAATGAATGAATGGAAGAAAATGGTAGGGTATGACACCATTGGTTAAATCGACCTTCAAGGGTGAGGAAAAAAAGTATAAAAGAAACATATTCACAATCAATTTCATAAAATTCACAAAAATAAAAAATAAAAATTAGATATGTGATTGACTATGGATATTTCACCCTCATCATAAAACTTTAATTGAGACAAGTCATAAAGGGGTTTTCCAGGGACTAAATTTGACCATAAGATCTATTAGAAAAACACCCCAATAGTATCATTTGGGAATGAGCCATTTAAGGAAAGAGATTCAAAACAAACTCAACACGCACAACTTGTCATCTGGTCCTCCTTTTAGCTCTAGAATGTTGACAATGTTGGATACCGCCAACATACAGGGGGTCTCCCCGATGTGAAGTCCCAATTATACCTCACACCATTAGATTAGGAGCCCCATCTGGAGTATAAATTGCACTGCCATAACTTAATGTTTTCATTGCTTTCAATGGTTAACATAAGAGATTATACACATAACCTTCGAACCAGAAAGTAAGCTAACATTTTAGAACATAAATTACAATGTGTAAAAGAAGATCTTCATGAGTTGGAGGCCTTAGTGAGTCTCTAGAAGGAAAGCAATAGTACTATCCTAAGAGAGGCACGTGAGAACAATAAAATATTCGTTACTTTTCTAGTTGTTTTCCCTACGATCAACACTCTCCAAACTTTTTCTCACACTTGAAACTTGGAGCCTACTAAATATCTTATGTTCTATCACTCTATGGTTACTCCATGCTCGTTTGATGTTTTGAAAAGAGTTTAAGTCTTCTTCCTCATTTCAAAATGTCAAGTCACTTGCACACACATGCTCATTCTTTAATGGGTTCATGAGAACACTTCCTTTATTCAAGCTTGAACATGCATATCAATGTCCATCAAGATAGTGCATGTGTGATTATAAACTCATATCAACAATCAACGCATCAGCAGTCTCCATCAGCTTGGTTGCATTTGTACTTTTATTATAGAGAGTTTTCTCAACTGTATCCTTTGCACACTTTTGATTTCACAAGTGTTTCTTTCACATTCGCAGCTATCAGTTTTAATGTTTTTCACTTTAATAAGTGGAATTTTCAGGTTATATTCACTCTGTCACGTGTCACTTTCAAGGTCTTTCATATTTTACAGGTTTCTTCTTATGTTTTCCTCATGTCGTAGGTGTTTCTCTTGTGATTTTCACTCCTACATGTGTCACACCTTTGCGTATCACCAAAGTTAGTTTTGGTGCACTCTTCTACATTATATGGTCTTACATATCATTATAATATCTTTTAGACACATTCCTACAACTTGGCACACCTTTTGGTCACAGTCATCGTAACTTGTGTTCTAAGTGTTGTAATGTGTCATTTCAGCTATTGCACTTAGAAATAAGTGTCTCTTTGCTGTTGTTTTTAGTTTTGACTGTTGTTCAGGAGTCTTGTGCATTCCATTGGCTTGTATTAATGGAATTTATGCATGTGGTCCATGTTTGGGTCGTGTTAGGATGCATTTCTTTCTCCTAATCTTCTAGTTCCACTGTTAGCCATTTTGAGAGCTCTTCTTCATCCTCTAGCCTAGTACAAGTTCTAAAGGCGTTAGCCATTTTACTATGTGATGAGTGAAAATTATTCATGAGCCTCATTGATGTATCTTTCATCCCATACTTATGCACTAAGTATTTTGTAAGGACTTCACCCTATCATGATGTATTAGTACTTCCTAAGGCTAAGTCACCTAGCATTTTTCTCCCTCCTGTTAGTGCCTAAATCTAGCTCAGGCTGAACGAAGGTAGGTCTAGGGTAACATCAAACCATGCTTAACCTGGTAGCTAGCCCTACCAGGTCGGGAGAGGGCTTTCTCCTTGTCAATCTCAGTTAGAATATGGAAATAAGGGCTTGAGATGACTAATAATAACTATTGATTTTAGGCTAGGTATATTAGGTTGAAGGATTTTGCTTGATTTTGATGGTTGGTTGTTGGATGAAATGAGGAAGGCAGCTTTGGGTTCGGGAAATCAACTCAGATTTGCAAGAGGTTCTGTGGGGCGAGGTAAGTAGGTTTTTTGGAACTTTGAATTGGGTGTGTTGGTAAGTCTAAAGACTGGTGAGGAGTTGGAGAGGGCATGCAAAGTTCATGAGTCCTCTTCAAACAGTAGAAAACATTAAAACCTAAATGTAACCTCAAGGCAGAGCACTGAATATCAATGGATTCCACCTATTTATCTTGATTCATTTAGTTATGAAGAAAGAAATAGATGCTGGCACATATACACATAAGAGAAACTAAATAACAGAGGAAGAAACAATGCTAAGACACATTACCACAAGAATCCCACAAAATGTTGCAAAACCCTAGTCCATTTCCTTACCAAACTATAGAAGTGATTTACAATAATGTTCAATGCATCCACAAGAGTCCAACTTTGACAAATGACTAAGAAAGTACAAGATATAGGCATCAAACCACCTATTCTAGCCATCAAGGGTCGAATCCATGAGTCAAGGAACTGCTTCAACAACATCTAAACTAGGAACTAGAAAATAGGCAGTGGAACAACTTGCCTCTAAAACTATGGAAATTGATTCATTCATCCTCAAACCAATTCTAACTGATGTATCTACCCCCTCAAGTCATTTTTCATCATATTTACATCATATTACATCATTAATTCATCAAAGAGGGAAGAAAAATTCAACTGACAACAAACTAAGCGAAATTCTGAGTTTTAGGAAAAATTGGCAAAAATTTGCCTAATGTGCAATGCCCTGAGCCTGATGCGCAATGCCAATTCAAGACTGAATTTGGAGGCCTTCCACTTCACCAAATCAGGCCCAAGATAGCTTGTTGGAAATATTGCTTGTCTACTTTTGGAACAACTAGAATTTTTGGATTTGGAGTCTATTTTCCCCTTCAAAAATCATTTCTCCCAAGAATGGTTACTATGGGTCTAAAAAGTGGCAGAGAGGGCAATTTTTAGGTGTTGTTTGCCCTTTAGGTGACCCGGATTTCCTCAAAATATTATGAAACTTTTTGGGTTTCATTATTTTTCCATTAGGAATCCAAAAATGCAAGCCATTTTGCAAAATACTAAGCCAACACAATGCACAATGCCACTCAGCTGAAAATTCCTCTGTTTTGCATTACAAAATTGTGAAATGAAAAACTTTTCCCAAAATTTCTTCAAATTTGGCAAGAGGCAAGCTTACTAACTGCTTTGTTGAGCTAATGAAGCTTCAGCCAAAATTTTAAGTTTATCTTGTTCCTTTTTGGCTCTCAAGGCTCTCTTTAACTTAACTTTTAGGTTGTTTATCTTTGTCTTACAAATTTTATTCTGAGTTAAGTAATGATATGCCATATGGCGTAGCATTTAATTCTCTTTGTTAGCTTTATCAAGCATCTCCTCAAGGTGGATATTCACTCTTTCCAACCATGATTCTCGGTCAGCCTCAATTTCTTGCTCAAGATATTTCATCTTGATTTTTCTTCTTTTTGCCACTTGCATGTTTTCTCTAATTGTTTTCAGCTCCATAATAGCTTGTTTGCCCTCCAGTTGCTTGTTCTCTTGCTCAAGAAAGTTAATGATCCATTTAGCCATCTCAAGGTCAAGTGATAAGGCTTGGATTTCAGCCTCTTCCTCTTTGATAATCATATCCTTGAGTCTTGAGCTTTGAGAGCCCAAACCAGTGTCATCTTCCTCAACCAAAACAAAATCCCTATCTCACCCTTTAGTAGGGCCTTCTTCATTCACCTGTTGCTTTCCTTTGTCTTTGCCCTGAACTTGTTCAATTGAAGAAGAAGGCAAAGCATTTTCCTGTGATCCGGTGAAGAAAACAAGACCCCTTCCACCCCTAGTGGAGATAGTACTTGTTTGGCAGCTGCAAAAAACATCCTAGTACCTATTTCATAAGTAACAAACACGGGAATATGAGCCTCTTTAGTTTTGCCTTCAGGCTCTTTTTGTTGCCCAGAAGGTTCACCTTCCTCTTGAGGATTTGCAAATATTTGAGGCCCCTTGAAGCTTTCATGGGCAATGAAAGTTTCCCATGACACTCCCAACTGGGTGAGCTGATGCAAAACAACAATTTTGATGACAACAAAATGATAAATACTATTGAGATGCTGTGGATATGGTTTTCTTTTTTCAATCACAGTCATCCTCTCTATGTTTTTCATATGAAATATGGAATACTCATCATTCTAACCCTGGTGAAGTGCATAAGTAATCTGATATGGTAGGCATAAAGTATGGAGAACCTACCCTCACATGTGAAGTATTTGATGATAAGTTTCATGTTTGGAACATATCGGTCCTCCAAGAATTTGAAAGGAAACACCCTACTAAGTTTAACATGATATTTGGCCTTGATATATGGTTCATAATGCTACTTACTGATATTCTACCTTTTGTTCCACTTTTCCCCTACATTTGGCATTCTAGTAGCTTCTACAATAATAGCTAGTGAAAGAGTGAAAATGATCCCAACAAGATGCACCACATTATTCTCCATGTTTATGACAAACTGCCTTGCTAACTCATGATGGTATTTAACCCTTTCAGCCATCTCACAAAACTCAAAACAAGACTGATATATGAAACATGTGGTAACAAGAGGGCAAGCAAGGACTTCAGTGATGTTAATAGGTTCCTCCCTAATAATTTTTCCACCCTTGTCCCAGGCTATACATTTCTTTCCCTTGTGCTGTCAGTAAGTGTTTCTTCTTCAAAACTTGATTCACTGCTTCTTGTCATGATGCTTGTCTTAGGGATGTGATGTGATGATGATATGGTGGAAAATGATAATGGATGAGGACAAGGAAGATGAGTATGAAGAGTTTTTGCAAATGTGGAATGGAGTTGGGGAATGAAGGGATAGGTTTAAGAAATTAGGGTTTTGAGAGGGACTTAGGGTTTGATGAAGGGAGTGAGTTTTTTTAGGGGAATGGGAAAGGGAAAATGGAGTTAATGGGTTAATTTAGGGCAATGAAGTGTGGAAAAGGGGAAAAAGGTGTTGTTTTTGTTATGGAGTGAAAGTTTTGCAATGAGAGGAAAATATATGAAGACAAGCTAGGGTTTGATTTTCAAAATGCAAAACTCATGAAGAAAACAAGAAGAAGACCAAATTTAGCTCAAGATCAATGAAAACTTACTTGTAGGAGAGAAATGCAGCGTTTGGGCGATTTTTGGGTGATTTGGAATGAATTTGGAACCTTCTTGGCCAATTCGCAGCGCACTGGGCCCAATGCGCAACGCCTTTGTAATTTAACACTAGTTGAAACTGGCTAATGCGTAGCACTGGTTTGATCCGCAGCACTAAGCCTCTGATGCACAGCGCTAGCTAGATTTGCTACAAAAACAGGGTTTTCTCCTTCTTTTTCTCGATTTTCCCCCAAATCATGATTTTAGCTCTTCAAGGATGTTTTGCACAATGAAATGGATGACTAGCATAATTTCACTTTATATATGGATGCACTTTTAATTCTTCCTCATTTCAAACCCACTTTTATAAAGTATTAGTCACTTTTTCTCAAAAACTCTGTTTTTCATTTGAAGTGTGAATTTTCTTGATCAATTGATGGACTGATGCCTTGGTGCTTTTGTTTTTGCAGTGGCTGGAGTTGGCAAGGTGACCAAGAGTAGCTGCTGAACTTATTAAATATAGAAACACTTTAAATTACATGAAATTTGTACATAAAATAAGAAAAAACTCTGTTTTCACCTCAAAACAGAGTTTTGAGGTAAAAACCATTTATTGAGCATATCATCAGCGAATTTATGATTCTATGAACTTATAAAACCTCCTCATGTGCCCGCTAACCTTTTATTGAGTTTTGGATGACCTTGATGGGAAACCCTAGACCTAGTGAGAGTAAAGCCCTAAAATTGACTTTTGTAAATGAAATGAAACAAAATAACAGTAAATGACCTAAAACATGTGAAAATAGGCCAACAGGTGAATGTCATGAGGGAAAATGACATGAACCACTACCATTAGTTGATCCATGACCTAATGGAATGCAGATGATCGGATGGGACACCTAATATGCATGCAAAAAGAACAATTTGATCACTGCTGAAGGGATGAAGATACTGACACTAATATTGGATCCAATGGGGGTGGTAGCTCCTGGGAGGTGCCAAGAACCATAGATCTATGGAAAAGCATATAAGTGCCTTCATTCATTGGGCAATGGAGTCAATAACTTTATAACACCAAAAAAGTACCTCGACTCAAATCTGACTCAACTATGACTCAAACAACTAACACTAAATAACCAAAGGCTGAAGCCAAACATTCGGATTTATAGCCTTCACTTCGGGCCCCAAACAGAACGAATGCTGACAGTGCAAACTTTGCAATGAAAGAAATAAAATGGTATGTATAATGACAAAATGTGATAGCAGAAAAATTCTCAAAGATAGTACCCATTGAGAAGTCGACCATTTACTGGCCCCCCTGGACAATCTTCCTAGTTCTTTTCTTTGAGTATAAAAGCATTTTGACCTCGATATGCAGCAATTCTATATGGTCCCTTCCACAGGTTCTCAAACTTGCCATGCTTGCCTTTATCCTCGTTTCTGGCATCCCACTTTAGCACTATGTCTTCAATCTGAAATTTTTCTTCCTTTGCCTTTTGGTCATAAATATTCTTAATTCTCTCTTGCAACCTGAAGGAATTCTGAAAAACTTCCTCTATCATCTATTGTAAATGGATCATTTGGCTTATTCTCCGCTGAAAATTATCCTCCTCACTGCCAACTTCCTGCAGAAGTTTAACAACCGAGACTGCGAGAGATGTTGGGAACACTGTGTCAATACCATATACAATCTCGAACGGAGACATGCCGATTGACTTCTTTTGACTTACTCTATCCGCCCATAGTGCATTAACCAATTTCTTATGCCAACTCTTCTTATTGGTTTCCAGCATCTTTTTAATGATGTTGACCAATGATTTGTTTGCGATTCAGCTAATCTGTTACCTTATGGATAATATGCAGTAGAATGTCCCAATGTAATTTTGTATTTGCTACAAAAGTCAATCATATTTTTGGACTTGAAAGCGGCTACATTATCTGTAATCAGTTTGTTAGGACACCCAAAACGTGACAAAATATTATTTTCAAGAAACTGAATTATTACCGAGTCTGTAGCCTGCCGAGTGGGGATCGCCTCAATCCACTTTGTGAAATAATCTGTCGCTATTAAGATCCACTTGTGCTGAGATGAAGATGTGGGATGAATCTCTCCAATAAAATCTAAGCCCCATTGCTGAAATGGTGCACTAACCTCAACTGCCTTGAGAGGTAGAGGCTGCAACTTTCTCCTTCCCTGAAAAATCTAGCATTCATGATAGCTTGTGACAGTTTTATAAACATCAGCAAACATGGTAGGCCAATAATACCCTGCTCTCAAAATTTTGTTAGCTGCCATCTTCCAAAATAAATGACCTCCATAGTCTCCCTTATGAAAATCACTCATGACCTATTTTGCTTCCTCTTCAATCAAACAATTCAGCAAAATGCCTCTGGGATCCTTCCAATAAAGTGCATTGTTCAAAATACAAAATCTAGCAGCCTTGAATTTCAGATTTCTACCTTTATTTTTAGCCATCCCCGGTGGCGGTGAAAGGTGTTGGAGTGTTTGGTCAATTTAGTATTCCTAAATTGATATCATTAATTGTCAACCCGGGGCTCGTAAGCTGATGAAGTGAAGGTGTACTATATGTACTTAAGCAACCTCTTAAAGCTTTTTGTCGTTTGGGGGTGTTATTTGTGATTATTTTATCTTCCTAAGATGGAGTGATGTATTTATAAACAAATGAGTGATGGTGTGTGTGGAGTGAATTCTAAATGAGTGAGGGTGTGTGATTAGTGGTTTCTAACTATTTGCTGAAAAGGAAGACTTTTGAAGGAAATGAATTAAAATAAACTGAAAGCAAAGAACCACTTTCTAATGGTATTAGACACCATTCATACTGCTGCAAAAATAAGAAAATCACTTAAAAGACTAATGATAATGTTTATCTCTTCCTAACTCTCTGCCTCTAACACATAGTACTGTGTAAGACACGATTAAGAAGTAGCTAAAAGTAAGTCTAATAAATGATGAAAATGAGAAAATCTACTTTAAAGACTAGCGATAATATTTTGCTCTTTCTAACTCTCTGCCTATATCACATAGTACTGTGTAAAGCACGATTAGAAAGTAGCTAAGGATTAGTCTAGAAAGCACCCAAAGCCAGCTGCAAGTGATTAGTATTCTGATCTCTAAAAGATAAGCAATTTATAGTAAGAGATCATTCAAATGTTAGCAGACAGTTTTGAGAAATAAAACTAAAAACTAGTTATGGAAATAAAGTAAAAGACAACAACTTTGAATCTGCCAACTGAAACTACCATTAGATACAAAGCAAACACATAAACACACAAATAATCCCGGGTCAAAAACCTGCAAAAGAGCAATGCTGATCAGCTTAAAAGAAAGGATTCAAAATGAATTAAAATGAAGTGAATTATGCTGTACATAGATCAAGAAAAGAAAATGCTGAACATGAAAATACTATACAAGGCTAGTATGAACAGGGGCCCTCCATTCACATAACCCAAAGAAGACTCAAAGTGTTGAAAGCTCCAAAACAACACTTTTTCTATTACTCCATGTGCAGAAATTCACAGTTAAGAGTGCTAGAACAGCACTATAAAAACAGAGTCTTGGGAATGCTCAAAAATTACAACAAGTTCATAAAAATACAGCAAATAAAAGTTTTTATAAGCGTACGCAGACGCAAGTATTTATAGGCATCTGAAGGATAGCCTATGTGTGCTGTTAAAACTGAAAATAAACAAACTGTCATGCATAATAAAAGCTGCAATAACACGTCATGAGCCTGCGTGGGTGAGCTGGAGGTCCTGGTCGTCATAGGCATTGAATCCAGAGTTGGATTATGTCCCCCACATCCTGCGTAACACGGGCAAGTCACCATCTGAGCTGACGTGACCCAACAGCTTACGCATCACCGTTAAGCTGCCTTCGTTGACCGGATCTTGCCCCTGTTTGACCAGAGATATAGATGACGTGGATGATTGAACAAATGGCACAGGAACCTCGAGCACCTTGATACCTAAGTACCCATGTGGCTCGTTTGGTGAAATGGCACGTGGAACCTTGAGAACAACAAAAAGGCTGCGGAATCTCCAGATGGCTGCGGAATCATCAGATAGCTGCGGAATTGGCAGAGAGCTGCGGAATGCCTGTAAATATGTCAAAATCTAAACAAAACAGTCACACATTAGCAAAGCTCACTTGATCATGCTTAATGACATCTAATGTAATGATCTGGGTGGTTTTACATGGAAAATGAGGTGAAAGAGAGAGATAGGTGATGAAAAACAGTAGATAATAGTAGATGATGAGGTGTAGGTTAGAGGCTCTACATACCCCCACTACGAGGGCATTGCATGTCCTCATGCAAAAAAAAACTGCTTACTCAACCTGCTGTGATGCCTCTGCCAAGACATCTAGTCTCCTCTTCTTCCTCTGTGTGGAAATATCAATTCTTGGCCTTTTCATTAAACATCTGAACCTTAGGTTAAT
>APFE030452780.1:192240-291193 GCA_000404065.3 Pinus taeda | reverse complement strand
TTGCATTTATAATTAAATAATGTAACGCCCAATAACACACTAACAATGGTTGTTATCAAGTTTTATTTACCACTGTTATTTTATTTTAGTTTATTTTGAATTGTTAAAAACATTTAGGGTGAAAAGCCATACAAAAAGTTGTTAAATATTAATTAAAAGATTCTGATTTAGTTGAGAATGGAACTAGAAAATCAATTTTATGAACTGCTAAAAAATAGTTAACAATTTTCTCACTTTCTCCCTTAAAAAGGGAAAATGAGAGGAACTAGTGGGAGTTGGAAAGGGGAGAAAAAAACCTTATTGTGAGAAATTTTATTCCGAGAGCTCAGCAAGTTAACCAGTGGGAAGGAATTGAGGTAAGCGTCTTGAGGCTAGATTAGTTTCCTGATGCCCAAGGTACTAACATTGTCTGTCCTTGACAGAAGTGGAAGAGCTCGGAGGGGATTCTCGACATAATTACGAGATCCGAGGGTGGGTGGTGAGACCTTCTAAATCAAAGGAATGTAGGCTCGAATCATATTCATTTAGATAGCAAGATAGGTACTTATCATTGTGTTAACATCTATTTATTACTTTAGGGACGTAATTAATGTTTACTTTCATGAAAGAAATTTAGATTAGTAACTTAGAATGTTGTTGTAGTATAGAAATGAAATCTTTAATAAGTTATATGCAAAAATGTAACACACGGTTGCAAGAACATATAGGAGGAAACAAATATTGTTGCTTTTATGATGATATTGTTTACAAGAAGAATTCTAATTTACTTCTAGAGGAATCATGAATCTAACAGTCAAGTGTTGATACAGAGAGCTATCACTCGAGTCTAGACTTCTCATACTTAACATGCCTCTAACTCAACCATAAAAAATTGTGCTGCATATTAAAACTATGTACCCACATATACTAATAGAATTCCAAAAATCACAATAGCAATCATTGTACATTTATAACAAGCAAATCATGTATGTAACGACCCAAATCATATTCGGTGTGAAGATATGTATATTGCTGAAGGGTTAGGGTTATAGGCCTTGGTCGAATTCTGCAAGAACCCTCTAAGAGTTGAATACCTAGGCTCATAAAAGATTTGAATCCTTAAATAATAGAACAAATATAGCAGTGTATCAAGTCTCGCACATTTAGAATCATATATGGAAAATAAAAACAACGATTCCTTTCATGCAGATCTTCAAATATTCTCGGCTTTTAAAAAAAACTTAATCATTATGTATATACAATAAAGCTTAATAATAGTTTGGGTCATAACAACCAATAAATTACAGTATATGTTTAAATACCAAATCATCGTTTGGCCCCCATTGAATACCAGAGTCAAACCAAAATACAAGTCTAAACATCAGTCATGCCGACCCTATCTTTAACTAAAACAGACAGCTAAAACCAACAATCAGAGGTATTATGGCCGTAGGGACCAATTCCATCTTAATACAATTTCAAGATCTCTAATCACAGGAGAAGCTTAAAAACTCAAAGCAAAAGGAATTCTTGGTGCAATCCACTGGGATAAAAGATGACACAGCAGTACTTAGAAGGTCGAAGCCCAAGAAGGTCATACCGCAAGGTCAAAACGAAACCATCGAAACATTACTCGTTCAAAAGAACAATTAAATGAGAACCATTTCTAGTTTAAGGAATCTAGAATTAAAAACAAATGACAAAAAAAGATCTTACATGAGCAGAGACCTGCACTCCTAGGGGCTACGACCAAATTCAGTAGAATAGCTTACAACCCTTAAAAAATATTCAGGAAAAGGAAATCAACTTAACCATGAATGGATGAGATTGCTACCTTCCACCTATACGTGAAGCCGTATTGCTCCATCTCGAGGTCACACATATTTGACAAGAAAACTCATTTAGTATCGATAACCCCTCTGCAAGAGAGACACTGAGGAAACTCCATCTCATCTGCTAAAACAGTAAGGAAAGGACGATCAACAAAACACTCAAACGTTGGTAATGACTTGCCCTAACTTGGTGGAGAACCATGTAGCCATGGCAGGATAGGAACAATAGACCTCGAACCAGAACTAACAGTCTACCATCAGGGCCGCAGAACAGAAGCACCATGAAACAAAAGTAGGAAGAAATGTATGTGCCCTCATAGCCATAGGATCTTAACCCTATCCATCAACCTCAAACAACCAGGATCGTGGATCATTCGGGATCCAACGACGAAGATCGTGCCAAATGCATAGTCTCCAGACTCCTTTGAGTGGCCAAGTTAATGCAGAGTTATGAAGCCAACTATGGAAGGGATGGCGAGGAGAGCGAACGACCTCGAGGTTCTCCCGCTTTAATGAGGTGGATTTCCTTGAGGCAAGGACCGGGAAAGCAAATTAATTGCAATTATCTGCATGAAATAGCCCTGTAATTTGTGAAGGTTATGGGTACTGTAAATTCCCGTTGGTAATAGTCAATTAATTTCTATAGCCCAACTCTGTTATTTACGTAATGGTTTTTTTTTTTTTACATATGAAGCCGAGGCTCATAAACTAAGACTTCTGGGTTATTTTAGTACAATTCTTTTATCTATGTGTGATCATGCAATAAACAAATTACACAAACTGAGTTTGGATGTATATGAACACAAAGAGAGAGAAGAAAAAATATAAGTGAGCACCAAGACAAAAAAATACGGAGAATCCCCTGACCCGTAAGCCAACCATAAACACCTTATGTGGAGACAAACCCAAAACTATGGGTACAATTGGGAGAGGAATCATGACAAGCCAACACTGCTCTACTGGAAACTGTACAACAACTATGAGCAGAAATCATGAACTTGAGGAAGGAAAATGAGCAGCTAAGGCAAGAACATGAGAATATCCTTAAAAGTCTATCTAATTGACAAAATCAGCATGCTCCCGACCCCATAATAGAAAACAGAGAAAAGACCCTAAGTACCAACAATGGAGAGGATAATACAGAATCAACAGAAAGCCATAAAGCGGAAGAAGAAGACAAAATGGTGAGTTCGAAAGAATCAAACCATCGCTATTTGAAGGGAAATCTAAAGAAGAAGTGGAAGCCTAGCTGATCAACATGTGTAAATATCTTCAGATTTATGAGTATACTATAAAACTTAAGGCTCAACTAGAAGTTTACCAATTACAGGGGAAGGCCACCCTTTGGTGGGAAGAAATTGGAACTGTGAGGAAAATAGATGAGGAGCAAGTAACATTGTAGGAATTTCAGAAACATTTTAAAGATAAATACCTAACTGAACATTACTACGACGAAAAAGCAAAGGAGTTCCATGAGTTAAGACTGGGAGCCTTAACCATGGACAAGTATGTGAATCAGTTTACTTCCCTGTTATGGTACATTCCATATATGCAAGAAGAAAAAGCTAAAACTCATCGGTTCAGTAACACCTTGCCAAATGTCATGAAGGAAAAATTATAATTTTATTATCCTAAAACAATGGATGATGTTGTACGTAAAGCTTGCATCTGTTATCAGCAGATGAGGTAGAAAAAAGAAGGACCTAAGGGCACCATTGGAAAGAAAATAAGGAACATACCACCAAACAGATAGCCAAAATTCATAAATGGCAGAAGTAATAAAAAAAGGACTTTTGGAAAATTTGCAATAAATATGCCCAGAACTCAGACTTATACTGACAATAGACAGCTCGAAGGAGTTAGCAAAACTATTACAGATCAGCCACAAAAGTTTCCATTGCAATGTCGGGGATGTGGGGAAGCAAATTATTACAAGAATTTCCCACACAATGCTCAAACTGAACAACTATCAAACATGCAAGAAGCATCTACAGTGGGAGATATCACAAGAAGCATGCCTAGAATCAATGTTGCCTTAGACGATCATCAAGAAGTATATCAACCCACTATGATCGAATGTGAAGGTGTGATTGTTGATCGACATGTTTCTGTTTTATTTGATCCAGGCACTAGCTTAAGCTACATTAGTCCTAATGTGGTAGAAAAATTTAACCTGCAAAACAATAAATTTAAGAAACCTTGGCTAGTTCAACTAGCCACTCAGACAAAAAGGAAGGTGTGTGCAAAAATAGAAAACTACCCTATAACAGTTTAAGCACAGTCGATTCATGTTGACTTGAACATCCTTCCCTTCGGTTCATATGATGTATTGATAGGATATGACTAGTTGGAGAGTCACTAGTCTCTAGTGGATTGCAAAGAAAAATGAGTTAATTATCTTACCGAGTCAGGGCAGTGAAACAAAATTCAAGGAATCAAGAGGAATGTTGAACTACGCCCTATTACAGCAAACCAGCTTGGAAGATGCATAAGGAAGAGTTTCCAAATTTATGTTGTCCAAGTAGGCTACAAAATTAATAGGAATAAGATGACCTCCTTAGAGAGAGTTACTCTAATTCAAGAATTTTCGGATGTATTCCATGAATTCATTCCTCGGTTGCCATCAAAGCGGAACATTGATTTTATCATTGAGTTAGTGCCTGGGGTAGCTCCTATTTCTAAAGCCCCTTACTGTATGAGCATTCATGAATTAACAGAATTGAAAATGTAGCTTCAAGAACTGTTAGATAAATGTTATATTTGTCCTAGTGTGTCCCCTTGAGGAGCCTTTATACTATTCATACAAAAAAATCATGGTACATTAAGATTATAAATTGTTTACCATCAGCTAAACAATCTGACCATAAAAAAAAATTATCCTTTACCTCGTATAAACGACCTATTCAATCAAGTACAGGGAGCTAGTGTAATATCCAAAATCGACTTAAGGTCTCGCTACAATTAAATCAAAATAAAGGACGAAGACATCTGCAAAACTGCATTTCGAACTCGTTATGGACACTACAAGTTTGTGGTACTGCCTTTCGGCCTTATCAATGCTTCGGCCACGTTCATGAGCTGATTCATGGCATTTTAGAACCATTTGTTAATAATTTCTTACTAATTGTTATTAATAATATGCTGATCTATTCAAAAAGTAAGGATCAAAATGAGCAACATTTGAGAACAATATTGTAGATTTTGTGAGATAACCAGTTGTACGCAAAATTCAGTAAGTGAAATTTCTACAAGGATCAAATCGAGTACTTAGGCCATGTAATATCTGCAAAAGGTATAGCGGTGGATCCAAAAAAGATCAGAACTATCATGGAATGGACCACACCGAAAAACATTGCTCACATAAGATACTTTTTGGGCCTATGAGGGTATTATCATCGGTTTATCAAAGGCTTCTCAAAAATAGCTTTTCCAATGACTTCACTGTAGAAAAAGGGGTGTGCTTTCCACTGGACAGGGGAATGCTAGAAAAGTTTTGAATGATAAAAGAAACTTCTCACGACCGCCTCGGTGCTAAAAGTAGTAGATCCGAAAAAAGTATTTTTTAGTATGTAGAGATGTGAGAAAGGAGGGTGTCAGTGGAGTATTAACTTGGGAAGGAAAATTTATAGCCTGTTAATCACAAAAGCTAAAGGAGTATGAACAACGTTACTCATGATCTGGAGCTAATCGTAATAGTGCATGCATTAAAAGTGTGGTGACACTACTTTCTAGGGAGGAAATTTGAATATTCTTCTTAAGAATTATTAAGAGTGTGGCATGTTAAAGTCAATGCCACCAAGACAGCAGAATCCGCCTGATGTGAAAATCAATGCCACAAAGACAGCAGAATCGACCGAATAATTTAATAGCACTAAACAAAAGAAATGTTAAAAAATGTTTTATTAATATAATATATTGATAGTTTTTTTAATTAAAATAATAAGAATGAAAAATATATATTAGTGGGTAAAGTTCAATATTGATTTAAAATAAATATTTATAATAAATATTCGTAAATAATAATTTAAAATAACCATATATAATTAAATAAATTTTTAACCAATTAAAAATATAAAAAAATAATTTAAATTGATTAATATTTTAATTAATAATTCAAACTAATAAAAAATAATAATTTAAAACAAATATTCAAAATAAATAATAACTCTAGGATAGGTATTGGTTTGAATAAAACTTTTAAATTGAATGAACCAAATGATAATTAAATGTAAAATAAAAAATTAATGAAATAAATGTAAATTAAATTAAATAAAGTAATGTTGAATTAAATAATAATTTTAAATTAAAAAATAAAAATAAAAATTTAATAATTAAATATATTGTAATTATAATCAAATAATGTAACACCCACTAACATATCAACAATTGTTGTTATCAAGTTTTATTTACCACTTTTATTTTATTTTAGTTTATTTTGAATTGTTAAAAATGTTTAGGGTGAAAAGCCATAAGAAAAGTTGTTAAATATTAATTAAAAGATTCTAATTCAGTTGCGAATGGAACTAGAAAATCAGTTTTATGAACTATTGAAAATTAGTTACAGATAGTTCTCTCACTTTCTGCCTTAAAAAGGGGAAAAGAGAGGAACTAGTGGGGGTTGGAAAGGGGGAGAAAAAAATTGTACTGTGAGAAATTTTATTCCGAGAGCTGAGCAAGTTAGCCAGTGGGAAGGAATTGAGGTACGTGACTTGAGGCGGGATTAGTTTCCTGATGCCCAAGGTACCAAAAGTGTCTGTCCTTGACAGAAGTGGAAGAGCTCAGAGGGGGATTCTGGACATAATTACGAGATGTGAGGTCACGTGACAAGACCTTCTAAATCAAAGGAATGTATGCTTGAATCATATTCATTCAAATAGCCAAATAGGTACATATCCTTGTGTTAACATCTATTTATTACTTTAGGGAAGTAATTAATGTTTAGTGTCATAAAAAAAAATTAGATTATTAACTTAGAATGTTGTTATAGTATAGAAATGAAATCTTTGATAAGTTCTACGCAAAAATGTAACACACAGTTGCAAGAACATACAGGAGGAAACAAATATTGTTGCTTTTATGATGATATTGTTTACGGAAAGAATTCTAATTTACTCCCAAAGGAATCATGAATCCAAAAATCAAGTATTGATACAGAGATCTATCACTTGAGTCTATACTTCTCATACTTAACAGACCTCTAACTCAACCATAAACATTTATGCTGCATATTAAAACTATGTACCCACATATACTAATAGAATTCTAGAAATCACAACAGCAATCATTGTACATTTATAACAAGAAAATCATGTATGTAACGACCGAAATCATATTCGGTGTGAAGATATGTATATTGCTGAAGGGTTAGGGTTATCAACCTTGGTGGAGTTCTGCAATAACACTCCAAGAGCTGAATACCTAGGCTCATAAAAGATTCGAACCCTTAAAGCATAGAACATAGATAGTAGTGTATCAAGTTTGGCACATTTAGAATCATATACAAAAAGTAAAAACAAGGATTCCTTTCATGTAAATCTTAAAATATTCTTAGCTTTTAAAACAAACTTAATCAATATGTATATACAATAAAGCTTCGTAATAGTTTGGGTCATAACAACCAATACATTAAAGTATATGTTTAAATGCCAAATCACCATTCAGTCCCCATTGAATACAAGAGTCAAACCAAAATACAAGTCTAAACATCAGTTGTGCCGACCCTATCTTTAACTAAAACATATAGCTAAAACCATCGAGCATAGTTATTATGGCCATAAGGCCCAATTCCATCTTAATACAATTTCAAGCTCTCTAATCACTCGAGAATATTAAAAACTCAAAGAAAAAGGAGTTCTCGGCACAATCCACCTCGAGAAAACATGACACAGTAGTACTTAAAACATCGAAGCCCGAGAAGGTGATTCTGCAAGGTCAAAACGAAACCATCAAAACATTACTTATTCAAAAGAACAATTAAATAATAACCATTTCTAGTTGAAGGAATCCAAAATTAAAAACAAATGACAAAAACAGATATTATATGAGCGGAGACCTGCACTCCCAAGGGCTACGACCAAATTCAGTAGAGTAGCTTAAAACCCTTAAAAAATATTCAGGAAAAGGAAATCAACTTAACCATGAATGGATGAGATTGCTACCTTCCACCCATAGGTGAAGCCGTATTGCTCCATCTAGAGGTCACACATATTTGACAAGAAAACTCATTCAGTATCAATAACCCCTCCACAAGAGAGATAGTGAGGAAACCCCATCTCATCTACTAAAACAGTAAGGAAAGGATGATCAAAAAAGCACTCAAACATTGGTAATGACTTGCCCTTACCTAGTGGAGAAGCATGTAGCCATGGCAGGATAGGGACGATAGACCCCAAACCAGAACTAACAGTCTATCATCAGGGCTGTAGAGCAGAGGAACCATGAAACAAAATTAGGAAAAAATGAACATTCCCTCGTAGACATAGGATCTTAACCCTATTCGTCAACCTCAAGTAGCCAGGACCGTGGATCATCCGGGATTCAACGACAAAGATCACACCAAATGTGAAATCTTTAGACTCCTCTAAGTGGCCAAGTTAATGTAGAGATATGAAGCCAACTATGGAAGGGATGGCGAGGACATCAAAGGACCTTGGGGTTCTCCCGCTTTAATAAGGTGGATTTCCTCGAGGCAAGGACCAGGCAGGAAAATTAATTGCCATTCTTTATCAGAGTTACATGGAGTCCAACAAGGATTGGGTGCTACATTATCCACATGAAATAGCCCTGTAATTTGTGAAGGTTATGGGTACTGTAAATGCCCGTTGGTAATAGTCAATTAATTTCTATAGCCCAACACTTTTATTTACGTAATGGTTAATTTTTTTTTTATATATATGGATGTTACATATGGTATGAGAGCCGAGGCTCATAAGTTAAGACTTCTGGGTTATTTTAGTACAATTCATTAAGTCTTTTATCTATGTGTAATCATGTAATAAACAAATTACATAAATTGAGTTTGGATGTATATGAACACAAAGAGAGAGAAGAAAAAATATATAATTTAGCACCAACACAAAAAATAAGGACAAGCCCCAGAACACTAAGCCAACCATAAACACCTTATGTGGAGAAAAAGCTAGAACTATGGGTACAATTGGGAGAGGAATCACAACAAGCCAATGTTGTTCTGCTGGAAACTGTGCAACATTTACGAGCAGAAATCATGAACTTGAGGAAGGAAAACAGGCGACTAAGGCAAGAACATGAGAAGATCCTTCAAAGTCTGTCTAATCGACAAAATTAGCATGCTCCTGACCCCATAACAGAAAACAAAGAAAAGACCCCAACTACCAACAATAGAGAGGATAATGCGGAATCAACAGAAGGCCATAAAGAGGAAGAAGAAGGGAATTCAGATAATGTGTCGGATCAAAGGAGGACAAAAAGGTAGAGGACAAAATTGTGAGTTTAAAAAAATCAAACCATCGCTATTTGAAGGGGAATCTGAAGAAGCGGGAGCTTGGTTGATCGACATGGGTAAATATCTTCAGATTTATGAGTATACTGTAAAACTTAAAGCTCGACTAGCAGTTTACCAATTACAGCGGAAGGCCACCATTTGGTGGGAAGAAACTGAAACCGTGAGGAAGATAGATGAGGAGGAAGTAACATGGTAGGAATTTCAGAAACATTTTGAAGATAAATACCTAACTAAACATTACTATGACGTAAAATAAACATTACTATGGCATAAAAGCAAAGGAGTTCCATGAGTTAAGACTGGGAGCCTTAACCATGGACGAGTATGTGAAGCGGTTTACTTCCTTGTTATGGTACATTCCATATATGCAAGAAGAAAAAGCTAAAATTCATCGGTTCACTAACACCTTGCCAAATTTCATGAAGGAAAAATTATAATTTTATTATCCTAAAAAAATGGATAATGTCATACATAAAGCTTGCATCTGTTATCAGTAGATGAGGTAGAAAAATGAAGGACCTAAGGGGGCCATTGGCAAGAAAATAAGGAACGTACCACCAAACAGACAACGAAAATTCGTAAATGGCAGAAATAATCAACAAAGGACTTTTGGAAAATTTGCAAGAAATATGCCGAGAACATAGAGTTATACTGAGAATAGACAGCTGGAAGGAGTTAGCAAAATTATTATAGACCAGCCACAAAAATTGCCACTGCAATGTTGGGGATGTGGGGAAGCACATTATTACAAGAATTGTCCACACAATGCTCAAACTGAACAACTGTCAAACATGCAAGAAGCATCTATAATGGGATATATCGTAAGAAGCATGTCTAGAATTAGTGCTGCCATGGACGATCATCAGACAAAATATTAGCCCACTATGATCGAATGTGAATATATGATTGATGATCAACATGTTTAAGTTTTATTTTATCTAGGTGCTAGCTTAAGCTACATTAGTCCTAATATGGTAGAAAAATGTAAGCTACAAAGCAATAAATTTAAGAAGCCTTGGCTAATTCAACTAGCCACCGGGACAAAAAGGAAGGTGTCTGCAAAAATAGAAAATTTCCCTATAACATTTTAAGGACAACCGATTCACATTGACTTGAACATCCTTCCCTTCGGTTCATATGATGTATTGATAGGAATGAACTGGTTGGAGAGTTGTTGGTCTCTAGTGGATTGCAAAGAAAAATGACTCAGTTATCTTACCGAGTTAGTGCAGTGAAACGAAATTCAAGGAATGATGAAGAATGTTAAACTATGCCCTATTATAGCCAACCAGCTTGGAAGATGCATAAGGACGAGCTTTCGGATTTACGTTATCCAAGTAAGGTACAACAATGATAGGAATAATATGACCTCCTTAGGGAGAATTCGTGTAATTCAATAATTTGTGGATGTACTCCATGAATCCATTCCTCGGTTGCCATTAAAGCACGACATCGATTTTACCATTGAGTTAGTGTCTGGGGTAGCTCCTATTTCTAAAGCCCCTTACTGCATGAGCATTCTTGAATTAAAAAAAATTGAAAATGCAGCTTCAAGAATTGTTAGATAAATGCTACATTCGCCCTAGTGTGTCCCCTTGGGGAACCCCTGTACTATTCGTACAGAAAAAGGATGGGACATTAAGATTATGCATCGATTACCGTTAGTTAAACAATCTAACCATCAAAAATAAATATCCTTTACCTCGTATAAACGATATATTCAATCAAGTACTGGGAGCTAGTGTATTATCGAAAATTGACTTAAGGTTTGGCTATGATTAAATCAAATTAAAGGATGGAGACATCTGCAAAAGCGCATTTTGAACTCGTTATGGACACTATGAGTTTGTGTTATTACCTTTTCGCCTTACCAATGCTCCGACCAGTTTCATGAGCCTGTTGCATGGCATTTCCCAACCATTTCTTAATAAATTTTTACTTATTGTTATTGATAATATCCTCATCTATTCAAAAAGTAAGGAGGAACATGAGAAACATTTGAGAACAGTATAGTAGATTCTGTGAGATAACCAGCCGTACGCAAAATTTAGTAAGTGTGATTTATACAGGATCAAATCCAGTACTTAGCCCATGTAATATTGGAAAACGGTATAGCGGTGGATCCACAAAAGATCAAAACTATCATGGAATGGACCACACCAAAAAATGTTGCTGACATAAGATCCTTTTTAGGCCTAGGAGGGTATTATCGCGAGTTTATCAAAGGATTCTCAAAAATAGCTTTTCTAGTGACTTCACTGTAGAAAACAGTGTGTGCTTTCCACTGGACAGCGGAATGCCATCAAATTTTTGAACGACTAAAGAAACTTCTCACAACTGCCTCAGTGCTAAAAGTAGTAGATTCGGAAAGGTATTTTGTAGTATGTACAGATGTGAGTAAGGAGGGTCTTGGTGGAGTATTAACTCAGGAAGGAAAAGTCATAGCCTATTAATCACGCAAACTAAAGGAGTATGAACAACATTACCCTACTTATGATCCGGAGTTGACTGCAATATTGCATGCATTAAAAGTGTGGCGACACTACCTTCTAGGGAATAAATTTCTATTATTAACTGACCACATTAGTCTTACAAATTTCTTTAGCCAATCAAGTTTAAATGCTCGGCAGGCCAGATGGACCACATTCTTGAGTGAGTTTGACTTTGACATGAAACACCTCAAAGGAAAATAAAACTAGGTAGCAGACACTTTAAGCTGAAAAGTACATTGCATTTATGAAGTACAATTCAGCCAAGCACAATATAACCTGCCAAAGGTTATCCGAGAGGCCTCCCTGAGAGATCGAAATATACATTCTTATGGCAACAAGCTTCGGAAAATCAGGAAAATGGGAGGGAGTCAGAGTATGGAATTAGCCCAGATAAAATATTAATATTCAAAAATATGATTTATATTCCCAATCAAAAGTCTATCAAGCAATTGTTATTAGATGAGTTTCATATAAAACCTTACGCAGCTCATCCAGGATACCAGAAATTGTTTTCTGCTATCAAGAAAATTTATTTATGGACCAGTCTAAAAAAATATGTGGCATAATACTTGTCCAAATGTTTTAAGTGACAATTGGTAAAGGTAGAACACCAACATCCTGCCAGTTTGTTACAACCCTTAACCATTCCTGAACGAAAATGGGAGACAATCAATTTAGACTTCATTACAGGATTACATCGTACAAAAAAACAACATGACTCAAGCATGGTTGTGGTGGACAAGTTGAGAAACCTGCTCATTTCATTCCCATAAAATCCACTTATAAAATGGTGGAGATTACAAACATATTTATGAGGGAAATCTTCCGACTACACGGGATACCACGAGTAGTAATATCCTATAGAGATGTAAAATTTACATCTGTATTTTCGTAAACCCTCTTCACAGGATTAAGCACTCAAATTCAATTCATCACTTCCTACCATCCACAAATAACTGACCAGAGAGAACAAGTGAAACAAATATTGGAAGATATTCTGAGAATGTTTGTAATGCAACAACCCCAGAAATGGGAGGATTACCTCCACTTGGTGGAGTTTGCTTACAATAATGGACATCATGAATAATTAGGTATCAGGCCTCTTATCACCCCAAGAAACTCTCCTAGGTTGTAGCTCGAAGATGCTCGGGAACATTACAAACTCAACATAATGTTGGAATGGATGAATGGAGGGAATGATGCTTGTTCAAGCCGAATAACCACTTCTACTATGCTTAACTCCAGACATGTGTGAACACCCCCAAACTACAAGGCTTTAGACCACCAATTACTCACAGTTTAAGGATTAGGTGAGTATGGAGAATACTGACCACCAGTAGATGCACAAGACCATGTGATGGTTGGCTACAACCAATAAAAAGGTCTGCAAATCTATTTCCTAATGCACAGACAGGATGATAGCTCTCTAGCATTAAGTAAAAAAGAATCTTGAATGACACATTCACTGATACATACAAGAATTTACCACAGAGGTAGGATGAAAACACCTCTAATGCTAAACTTCAAGAGTTCATGAAAACTGCAATACAGGCACGGCATAGAATAGAAAAGAAGTGAAAAATGAGTAATTAATAGCAAAAGAAGCTTGTATTAGCTGAAAATGAAGACGCGACACTGCAAGTATCAGCGAAGTCACAATCTCCATAAGTTGAACCTTACATCAAAATTACAACCATCAACGCTGATTACATCTTGTTTCTGGGTATATATAAAGTTTCGTTACAAAGATATTCTGCTATTCTAGGTGTGGAGGGGTCATAATTGACCACCAACTGCTTTAACTGCCTCATGGAATCTTTAGTACAATTTTCCTACTTCAGTGAACAAATATGATCTTCTCAGGTGCTCTGCTGTCCTTCTTGGGTAGGTGGAGTATTGTATGGAAGAAGTTCCATAATTGTTGAATATGTTCACTTGCTCAGACTCTATCCTTTTCTCCTCAGCCATACTGTTTCTTGAATGCAATTGTTGAAGATGAATTGCATTGGGTACTGGTAGGTGATCGCCTTCATCCTTCGAGTGCATCGGACAATCAAAGGTCACGTACTACATGGCAGGTTGACGGACTTGTTGGAGGAACAAGGTTGGTTGTTGGATTGCACAGATGGACGGCGGAGATCTCTCGGTGGGAGGTATCGGGAGGAAGCGGGAGCAAACAAACGTAAGCCGTTAGATCTCGGGTGAACAGATCCAGCGGTCAGCGGGCAGAAGAGATGTGCGGAGTTTATCGGGCGGGGATGAAGGATGAGTGGTAAGCAGTATTTCCCGCACCAATTTTGGAGGGTGAGCGGTAATCGTACGAGGGCTCGCGATTATAATCATTGAGCGACGCGTTGCAAACGGGAAGGGACAAAAACCACTTTGATTGTGAGTTAACGCGGGGGTGGTTTATGGGCACGGAGAAAGCGAACGTCGTCCAATCACAGCAGACATGATCGGACGACGGGGGTTTGAACACACAGGTTTTGTTTGATGTGACAAGGAAATAGCAGATTAGGGGTTTTGCGAAGGCGCGCGATTATATGGGTCTCAAGGTTTTAATGCCTGGGGCTTAAGAAAATCGTTTTATGTGATTTTAAACAGAAGCAAAGGAGATGAAGAGGGGAATGGGCAACGAATGGAAAAGGGAGAGGATATCTGGTGTAGGCCTTCTTTGAGTAGGACCAAGGACCAAGCTTACTTCTGCTCCTCGAACATTAGCAACCTGTAGCAGAGCTAACACTAGCTCCTTCTAGGGATGAGATCCTCCCTATGAAGTCTCAAGAACTTGCAGATCAATGCCTTTCCTATGAAAAACAAATTAGTAAAATTTCCTAGTGTTCCATTGGGCATGGAGTCTAATTAAGCTTACACTGAAACTCATAAAATAACATATTTACAATATTAAGACCCAAAGACCTTAAGCAATATAAATTTTCAAAAACCACCCATTAAATGGGCCATCAAAGACTATTTACCCTCCCATACTTTGCAGTATGAATGTATTGTTCCCTTGAATTTGAGAAATAATAAAAGGCCCTATCCATAAAGCATCAAACTTCCCATGGTTACGTTTTTTTTCTTTTAGTGCATACCACTTAAGGACCATGTTTCCAACCTGAAAATTATACGATTTTGTCTTGCTGTCAAAAACTTCCTTGATCTTCTTCTGATGTGCTGCAGACCTTTCAACTAGTTGTTCTCTGATCTGATGTACCTCTGCTAAATCAATGAGATTTTTTTTCCATGTCTTCTTCCTCATTATGCTATTCTTGCAAAAACTTTGCCACAGGGAGGGTTAGCTGAATCAGGAATATAGCCTCAATACCATATACCAGCTTGAAAGGAGAATTTCCTATGGATTTCTTAATGGTTACTCTATCAGCACACAGTGCATACTTGAGTTTAGAGTCCCAATTCTTTTTGTTTTCCTCCAGCAGCTTTTTAATTATCCTTATCTAGCTTTTGTTTGAAGATTCTGCTAGACCATTGCCTTGAGGATAATATGAGGTGGAATGAAGAGTTTAATGTCCATTGAATTGCACATGTCCACCAATTCTTTTGCTCTGAAGGCTACTGCCTTATCTGTGACTAATTTATGTGGACAACCAAATCTAGTGAAGATATTCTCTGTTAAAAGCTTCATGACCACATGATGATCAGCCTTCCTGGTAAGGATTTCTTCAATGCACTTAGTGAAGTAATCTATGGCTACTAAAATTTATCTATGTTGGCCACTGGAATGTGGATTGATCTCTCCAATGAAATCCAAGTCCCACTGCTCAAAAGGGCCACTAGCATGTATAGGCTTTAAAGGCAGGGACTTCAATTGTTGCTTCCCTTCAAATCTCTAGCACCTGTCACAAGATTTAACAAATGAAAATACATCAGAAAATAAGGTGGGCCAATAGTATCCAGTTCTGAGGATCTTGTGGGTTGTAGTTTTCCAATAGCGGTGTCCTCCACACATGCTGGAATGAAACTGTTGCATAACTTCTATAGATTGTTCTTTTTCCATACATCTCAAAAGAATCCCAGAGGGGTCCCTCGAGTAAAGCATGGATGCAGTATTTTGCTGCCCTCAGCTTAGTAGTTTTGGCTTAGCTTGAATTGAAACCTCGAGGAACTTCTAGCTTCAGCAAGAATTGAGCTATTGCAGAGTACCAATCACAAGAAGCTAGATTTTCTGCGAATGATTGTAGTTTCCTTGGTTCAACTGTTTCTTCTTTTGTTTGATCATTTTCTACATCTGTGCTTATGAAATTTATGTCCAATGTTCTGCAATTTTCTTGAGCCAATAGTCTGGCAAGGCCCTGGCCTCTGACAAGCTTGGCTGGCTTCAGTTCCATATTAGATTCAATAAACTTTTCAATCAATTTAGCCCTTCTTCTGTCAACATCACGCTATGTTAGGACACCTTTTATTGAAGCAAAGGGTACATATGCAATTATCTTGGAATGCAGAATATAAACTTTGAAAGCTTTCAAAGACTTGATAAGAGCATATGCTTGTTTCTCAATAATATCATACGTCAGCTCAACATCCCTTAAGGTTTTGCTAAAGAACGCCACTGGATGCTCCGAGCCTTCTTCATCTACTTCTAATAAAACTGCTACAAGGGTGTCATTAGAGGCAAATGGAAATATGCGGAACTCCTTGCTGTAATCTGGCTTCCATAATAGCTTTCTTAATAGACTCAAAGGATCTTCTTGTTGAATCAGTCCATTTGATCTTTGACCTGTTTCTCAACATGGAGGTAATATGCGTCACGAGTTTTGCAAAATTTGGGATAAACCTCCTCACAAAGTTTATTTTGCCCAGAAAGGACTAGATGTCCCTCTTTGATCTCGGAACACAGAAGGTTTGTATCGCTCTTACTCTTTCTGGGTTGATTTTGACACCTCTCTCATTTGTGTAACATGGAAATTGTTTGGTTGTTTGGTGTATGGTAGGAATTTAACCTCCAAAGACTATTCTAAAATATTTTAAATGTTGATATTTATCTCAAAAGTAGTTATGCCTTTTTTTCATTTTTAGTGAAATTAATTAATTAAAAAAATGTCATATAAACATGAGTTATAGTTTTTTGAAAATGTGGTATTATTAAGTAAAGTGGGAGAGAACCTCTATGGTTAAGAATAATGTATGTGTTTTTCTAGATGTTTATATGTTTACCTCATATATTAGCTCTTTTTATAATTAATATAATAATAGTAGTTTAAAACTAAGTTATAATTTAGTTAATTTTAATGAATATTTTATTTGGTTAACTTATTTATTTTTTGGCAATGTGAGATGTATCATGAGGTGAGTTTTTTAATGGCTATTTATGGCTACTAGTCATTTAATTTATATAGATGCATTAGTTGTTAGGTAGATGTTAGGGGATTTAAATTTTATTTTAAAGGTAGTTTTGTGGTTTGATTTAAATTCATTAATTAAGAAAATTTCATAGGTTTTCTCGGGTTGTAGTAGTGAGCCATGACATCAAATATCTTTATGATTAAAAAACTTATTACATGTTTTTTTTTAATATTTAAATTTTAACACATATATTGATTATTTAATTAGTTTTTATGACAATTTTTTTTAACAACATCAAGTTTATCATGTACATATATTAATTATAATTAATCATAAAATAATAATAGTCTCATTTTTTTTTGGCAAATGTGAGATGTATTATGAGGTAAGTTTTAAAGTGGCTATCCACACCTACTAGCCATTTAATTTGTAGGGATGCATTAGTTATTAGGTAGATATTGGGTATTTAAACTCTATAACATATTATAAAATATTCTTACTAGTAATCACAAATCAAAGGATGATATTTATTTTAAAAGAAATTGTATTGTTTTATTTAAATTCATTAATTAAGAAAAAGTCATTATTGTTTTAGTATTAGTAAACCATGACATTGTAACAATATCACTTCATACATTTTCAGTATTAAAATAATATTATATGTTTTGTTAATACATAAACTTGGTAACATTTATTAATTCTTTATAATTAATAATAAAATAATAATAATTTAAAATAAACTTATAATTTAATTAATTTTTGAGATTTTTTTTTTAATTATTATAATAATTGTAAACCCATATTAATTTTTTTAAATAATAATATTGACTTCAGAATGTTATAAAAGGGGCTACATTACAGATTGATAACCATTAGTTTCTTGGTCTTTTATAATCATTCATTCATAAGAAATATAGCAATAACGCTAGCTCGCCATTACAAGGGATTATTGTTATTAGAGGGAGCCATGGAGATGAGGTCATTTGCACCGTTTGGTTTACCTCTGATGTTACTGCTCCTCGTATCTGTGGTAGGCGCGCAGTATGGACCCATATGTTAAACATAAGAACCATAGAAAAAAGAACAAGAGAATAATATTTTATTGATTCATTCAGATTTATGTTACACAAAATTCTATCACAACAGCAATTTGAGCATACCGACTCAACCTTACCTTGGAAAACTACAGTAAGCACACATTGTAGTACGAAAAAGAAATAGATGAGAGAGTCTTATTTAGGTATATAGAGATATTACATATCGATGCTAAAAGGTGCACTCGTCACTCGCTCTGTAAACAACGGTAGGAAATACTACATAGGCCATCGTAATATACGTGAGCAGTCATAGCATCGTTGCAATACTGCCAGATGGACCCACCCAGGCTAGAAAGGCAGTCGCTGCAGTCACTAACGAGATTGGTGCAGTCTGCCTGCCCCCTGACGTAATTAACTGTGTCCGAAGTTGTCATCGTCTCGTTGTAGCTGTAACCTAAAAACAAAGTCCTCTAGATTTTAATGTCCTCTCTAGTAAGGATGTCTATCATGAAAGCAGTAGTCTATAACGCGACTTTTTGAAAGCTTTTCCGGCTGATTTTTCCGGTCAAAATCCGGCAGCAATTCATTGGAATCCCAAGTTTGATAACTAATTTCTGCACAATCGATGGCTCCCAGGGGTTTTTCAGGGCGCTGAATCCAAATATACAGTTAAAAAACCATTTTAACTGCTAAAAATCAAGATTTAACCTCATTTCTTCCACCAGATTCCGTCACCGGAATCTCCAAAAAGTCGCATTAGAGACAACTCCATCATGAAATTGTTGAGAAGGGAAATGCTCATTTAAGACTGTCATAAATCACACCTGACGCTTTAAATTTGGATTGACGGTAGAAATTCCAAAGTCGGACATACGAGGGTTGAAAACATCATCAAGAAAAATATTAAACGACTTGAATTTTTTATGCACAATAGATGGGGAGAAAACTTCATGCAAATACCTAGACAACCAATTTCAAGAGTGAATACATAAGATTCAGTCTGGTTTCGAACTCAAATTGTGAATATTTACTGATCAATAAAATACAACTTACTCTAAAACTTGAGTTGTGCCCAACACAATCTTTACATGAATGAGATTGATTTTTTCTAAGCACAAATGATCACTTCCGCTCCATTCATGTACCATGGTTAAGATAAACACATGGAAGTAGTGCTGAGAAAGGGTTAGGTCGAGGGTTAAAATCATAGAAGTGATCTGGTCGATGAGCTGGGCCACTTGGTGTTTGTCACCATTCCAAATGCGGTAGACGTGGTATTTTTTGGCGTGCTAAACATAGTAGAAGAGGCTCGTATAAGATACTCTTCTAAATATTCTTGAATTTGAGATCAAAACATGCGTCTATGCTTCGAGCCATCTCCTTAGAGGCTTGACTACTATGTCACAAGTCGTATTTTTTGACGATTTCTTCCCTTATAATTTGTATCTAAATTTGTAACTAGCTTAATACTAGTCGAATCAATTGGATGTGTCAAAATATTTTTATTGTCTAACACTTTAATCAAGGGAATACGAATGCATACATAACCAGAGAGGGGAGTTCTTTCCAAAGGAACACCTTACTACATAAATATATATTTAGTTGACATTGAAGTATTTTATTTATGACATGAGTGACTGCTAGTTCTTGGGGATTTGAAAGGAAGATGTCTATTGAAATACCTAGAAAAATTGAAATACTTGATCCCAAATAACAAGTTGGATGTCTATAGGAAGTACATGAAGAACCATGCCCTCATTCATAAATTCATTGAGGGTTGGTTCTTGGAAAAGGACTTGGTAAAGGGGATTAAGCTCAAGTGGCAGCCAAAGGGCCATGTTGAGATAAAATGTGGGGCGAGAGGACTTTTCACTGTATTTTTTCCAATTTGGAGGATAAAACCAAAATATATGAGAATGGGCCTTATTTCTTTAAAAACCAAGGGCTATTCATGTGACAATGGGAAGAGTGCTATAACCCAAAAAAAGAGAAATTCATAACAACACTAGTAAGGGATCATATTTTCTCATTACCAACTAATTTTTAGGATCCAAAGATCTTGGAGGGTATTGAGAACTCCATTGGAATGTTTTTGAAAATAGTTAATACCCCTAAGAGAAAATCATTGCAGATCATTGTGGGAGGTGCCATGAATATAAGAATCTCTTTAGATATTTACATCTCAACAAAATTGATGTGAAAACATCACTGGCTAAATAAGATGTGAAGGAATTTTAGAAGGTAACAAAAAGAAGAGAATAGCTAAAGAACCTCAAGTCAAAATGGTGGCTGAAGCGAACAGGGTAAATAATAGGTTCGACTCATTAGAAGTTGAGGAAGATGAGTCAAAACTCCTGGATGACATAGTGGTGGTTGGTGCATCAGATAAACCACACAAGGAGAAACAATAACCTAAAAGGAAGGAGCAAGAGGAGCTACAAGAAACCCAAATGGGGGAGTAAACATTTGTTGAAGAAGTTGAGAAAATGGAAACAAAGGAGGTGGGAGAAACGTTAAGAAATGAGGAAAATATTTTGTACACATGGTAACAGGATGGCATCACTTAGACTCGAGATTTTTCTGAGGGCACCAAACTCACTTATTTCAAGAAATATACTAGAAACTATAGAGTCAAGTTCAAGAATTCCAAGGGTAGCAGGGAGAACCATGCATAGAAGTAAAAATCGAGACACAAGTAGCTTTGAGAAAAGAAAGATAGTGAAAGAACAAAGGAAGAGAAGGAGAAAACCACAAAGGAATCAGTATAGATAGTTGGCGATCACCTTATTAATACAAGACAAATAATAATGATTTCAAAGGTGTATCCCTCCTTGAAAAGTACATTCAATTAAGATAACTACATGGAATATTAGAGGCCTTAATAACAAAGTAAAACATAGGTATCTTGGAGAGGGAATCAACAAGGGGCATATTGAAAATTTGATACTTCAAAAGACAAATATCTCTCGTGAAAAAGTGAAAATTAGTGTAGATCATTGCTCGAAAGGGAGTGGATCAATGGCTCTCCATGCAAATGGGTGTGTGTGAGGAATTGTGATCCTATGGAATCCTCACATGGTTTCATTTCTATCTGGATTTCCTACCCTAGGATCGTATCAGAGAAATTTCAATATATAAGAACTAAAGAAATAATGATTTTTTTTAGAAAATCTTAGGGCCATTATAAAGTAGCACTCATATGAGCTTTGGCTCGCACAAGGAGACTTTAATCTTATTAAGTCATTGGAAGAGAAGAAATGAGGTTTGAGAAGATTGGTTCTCAAATCCACCTAATCTACATATCTAATCCATAGCTTAAGGCTAGTGGATTAGGAAACAATTAGTGGAGTCTACACATGGAATAATCGAAGTGGACCACACCAAATAATAAGTCACATGGATATATTTCTAATCATAGAAGCCTTGTTAAATATGGGTATTTTTTGGAAGCAAAAATATTTCCCTTTCTAGGCTCAAATTATTGGCCAATTATTTTAGAAATGGGCCTAAAAATAGGCATAATAAATCAACAATTTTGGTTTAAGAGATTTTTGATGCATGATCCACAAATTCATTTGCAAAGCTCAGTAATGGTGGGAAGATATTCATGTAAAAGGAAAAAAACGCATACACTCATTCCAACTCAAGCTCAAAGAGTTGAAGAAAAAGATAAAAGACTCGAACCACATGGAATTTGGGCACATTTTGAATGAAAAACATGAGATAGTAAACCACATGCAATAAGTACAACAAAGAATAATCTTTAAGGGGTGCTTGAAGGTTCTAATAATAGAAAAAGGGAAAGTAGTAAAGAAGATAGAATAAAGATAAAAACAAGAGGATCCTCTAAGGAAACAAAAGTCTCAAAAGTCTCGTGTGAAATGGCTAGGAAAAGGAGAGTTTAATACTAAATTTTTCCACAAGACTATGATTAAGCATAGACAACATAATATAATTTTCTCTATAAAATCTAGAGACAACCAATGGCTATTGCAACATAAAGAAATAGAGGAGGAACTGGTTTCACATTTCAAAGATATGCTCGTAGAATCAATCGTCAATAGGAAGGGATCTATTGAGAGGATTACCTCTTGTATCCCTCATTTGGTCAATCCACACGAGAATGAGGGCTTAATGAGAGAGATATGTTTCTCAAAAGTAGAAGAGGTAGTGATGGTTATGCTACCAAACAAGGCCTTAGACTAGATGAATTTACAATAGACTTTTTTTGAAGCTCGTTGGAAGATATTAGGTCTTGAAACTCATGACTTAGTGGATGAATCTTGATAGACCCACAAGGTATGGACTAGACTAGACTTAATGGTACTCTCATGAGTTTAATCCCAAGGCTTGTAGATAAGAAGACCCAAACAGTGAGGTATGAGAACACATAAATTTTATAATTAATTTGAAATTGTCACTTACAACTAGTAAGCTTGTCATGAGTTTGAACCAATAGCTCCCTTTTGATGCTGTAATCACTCCCAAAAATTTGAAGAGGGGAAAAATTATGTTGTATTATTTTTTGTTTTCAGTGAAGCTCTTCTTTTCACCAAAATGGTTGCCCCAAAACAAAAATGAAATACATTCTGTTGTATAAATATATTTGGAATAATTTTAATAATTAATTTTATGTTTAAAATAGTATTTGGAATAATTTGTAAATTTAAAATTATATTACATTTATCAATATAAAAATGTTAAAAAATATATTAAAAAAAACAGTTGCCCAAACAAAATAAAATAAAATACATGCATTTTATAATACTAAAATATTATTCTAACTTTAATTTTGAAAAATAGCTAATTCATGCATGTAAAAGAATAAATAAAAAAATCAAATACATCCTTTTCATAATACTAAAATATAATAATTTTGAAAATAAAATGATTCATGCCTGTGAAAAAATAAATCCAAAATAAAAATTTCCATGTTTGCTTCTGTAATTGACTAAGCACGCCACAAAGTCACCCTCATTCTTGAAGTCACGCAGGTTATCCTACCCACGCAACCATGCACCCGAGGGCTATAAAACGGGGGTGTCCTTACTACAATGATAAGGATTTCAATAACCTTTGGCATTTGAGGTGATTATTATTATTAGAGGTGATATTATTTTATCTGAGGCAGCCATGGCGATGAGGTCATTTGGCTTTGTTTTGCCTCTCATGTTACTATTGGCATTGGCGGGCGCACAGAGATACAAACATACTGTGGCATTACTGTAATGATATAAAATTCCAAGCGTCCGATCCTTTCTTCAGTACTGTAGAAACTCTGTTCACAGCGCTGGAAGATAACACGGGCGATGACGGTGGGTTCTACCAGACGTCGATTCCAGGCTCACCCACTGCCTACGGGCAGGCAACCTGCAATAGCGCACTCGCTCCGGATGAGTGCCAAAACTGCCTTTATCACCTAGTCTGGTTAGACATGATTGCCATTTGCGGCCTTGCAGTCGGTGCTCAGTGTGCATTGGTGGACTGCTATATGCGCTACGAGCAGTACCAGTTCTATTAGTATCAACGGATGCCTGCTCATTTAAAACGCCAAGGAACATCATCTCTGTAGTGATACTGCTTACTTATTTCTTCTAACGTTATGCTTCATCTCTCTGTAGTGATATTGCTTACCTATTTGATGCTATATGTCTAGCTTATCAATTTCTTCTATTGTTATAGTTTGTAAATGGTGTTCTAGGGTGTGGTGTAGTCTTTCTAAGTGGTGTAGTCTTTCTATATAAATGTTAGTTATAATGGAATAATGATTATAGTTTGAGTGGGCCTAATGGTTAAGAGTATGTGTTTTTTCCTAAGATGTCACAGGTTCAAAACCAGAGGGGTAGAGTATGTATGCTTTGCTAAACTTAGCAGTCAAATCTCTCACAAACAAGGGGTCTCATACACCAATATGTGTTGTTACTGTGAATTATAAATGCATAAGAGTTACCATTATCTATATTATTGTCTAAATGATTATAATTTTTATTTGTGTATTTGTGTTTTTATTTTTTTCCATGGTTGCCAATATTTCTATTCCCACAGATTTGTAGTATTGTAAAATAATTGTAAAATCCTTCAAAATAATACATTTAAATTGACTTATTTATTTTCTTAAAAAGGTTTGAGTAGATCCATCTTAATGGTTTTCACTTGAAATCTCTTTTTGGACTTATAGACCAAGGGTTATCCCCATGTGTAACTATGTACATGCTCAAAGTTTTTTTAGACTTCTAGACCCAGGGTTATCCTATGTGTAAGTATGTATGTGCTTAAAGTTAAATTTTAGTTAATGTCTATATTATTGTGTATGTGATCCAAATTATTATCATTTTTATTTGTGTATTTGTGTTTTTATTTTTTTCCATGGTTGCCAATATTTCTATTCCTACAGATTTGTAGTATTGTAAAATAATTGTAAAATCCTTCAAAATAATACATTTAAATTGACTTATTTTTTTTTTACATGTTATATATATATATATATATATATATATATATATATATAGAGAGAGAGAAGAGAGAGAGAGAGAGAGAGTATTTTTGTTAATTTAAAATGAATATTGAATCTTTTTGAATTTTCATTAAATTTGATGGGTTGAAAAGTAATTCTCTTATTTAAAGTGATTTTTTAGACCTTTTTCTTAATTAGTTAGTGTAAATTCATTTTGATCTAAGGAATTCAAATCTCTTTAAATACTAACCCTTTTTACAAAGAAAAACTTGGAAAAAGGTTTGAGTAGATCCATCTTAATGGTTTTCACTTGAAAATAATTGATCTCTTTTTGGACTTATAGACCGAGGGTTATCCAGATGTGTAACTATGTACATGCTCAAAGTTATTTTAGACTTATAGACCTAGGGTTATCCGTAAGCATGTATGTGCTTAAAGTTAAATTTTAGTTAATGTCGGCCCACATAAAAATAAAAATATTAGAAATAAAAATAATGTTTATTTCCTTGGATCCAATAAAAGTTAAAAAAATTAATAGCTTTTTATCATATAGGTTGACTTTGAATTGATCATAAATTTAATTTCAACAAATTTTTTTGTCACATTAAAATTCCAAATTAAGTAAAATTTTAAACCTTTTTACTCCTTACAAAAGTGAATACCATTTCTTAAATCAAAGTAAAAATGTTAATTCAACATAAAGAATCCAAAATCTTGCTCCAAAATCTTTTAATATTTCTTTTAATTAATTATTTGTAAAATCAAAGTAAAAAGATTAATTAAAAAAAAAGATACAGAATCTTGCTCCAAAATATTTTAACACTTCTTTTAATTAATTATTTGTAAAATTAATCTTTAAAATGAAAACCATATCCTATGAATATTTTAAAATCTATATAGACATAAATATTACTAGGTCAAAGTTGTGATGTTTGAAAATATCCATTTGATATAGTTTTATTATAATTTTTGTTATTATGCCATGTAAAAAATATAACTAAATCTAATATTAAGATTGAAAAATTAATATCCATATTGATATTATTATTAAATCTAATATTAATGTTAACATATTATTGTTAAAATTGGTAACTTTTGACAAATAAAATATTAAATTTAATATGAAATTAATTTTGTTATATTATAGTATGTATTAATATATTCTGGTATATATTAACTCTAGATATATGTGGGAGGGAATAACATAATCATAGAGTGATAGAAGTGGAGAGATAGAGGGAATGAGAGAAAGGGAGAGAGAAGAAGGGCTAGATGGAGGATTTGAAAGAAATAATAGAGTGAGCGATAGAGAGATGGAGTTGGAAGGAGAGAGCTCCAAGGGAAAAAGAAAGACCTACAGATATAAAAGTGGGGAGAGAGAGGGAGTGACAAGGGATAGATAGAGAGAGAGTGTGTACGTTTGGGGATGATATAAAGAGACAAAAGAAGGAGAGATGTAGAGAAGCGTGGGGTAGGGGGAGAGGGAGGAAGATAGTGACAAAGTTAGAGGGCGAAGAAAGATAGAGAGAGAGAGATGAGGGGGAGAGACATAGCGAGGTGGGAGAGAAAGGGAGAGAGAGGAAGGAATATAGTTAGGAGGTGAGAGAGAGGAGGAGAGAGGAAGGGAGAAATAGAGGAAGGTATGAAGAAAGAAATGAAGAAAGAAAGGTGGAGAGAGAGAGGGAGTGATGAGGGAGATGGAGAGAGAGGGAGAGAGAGGAGAGAAGGAGGGAAGAGAGATATAAGGGGTAGAGAGGGAGAGAAGGGGAAGAGAGAGAGGAAGAGGGAGGGAGAAATAGATAGATATGGAGAAAGAGTGTGTAGATGTTTATTTCAGTGCAGATATTGATTTCTAATCCTATTTGATTGCTTGCATTATATGAATTGATTTCAATGTAGATGTTTTGTAATTCTATTTGATTGCTTGCACTAGATGCATTGATATTAGTGTAGATGGTTATTTATAATCCTATTTTATTACTTGCACCAGATGCATTGATTTCAATGTAGATTGTGATTTATAATCCTATTTGACTGCTTGCACTAGATGCACTGAGTTCAATGTAGATGTTGGTTTCTAATGATATTTTGTTCCTTGCACTAGATGCATTGATTTTAGTGTAAATGTTGATTTCTAATTCTATTTGATTGCTTGCACTATATAAATTTATTTTGGTGTAGATGTTTTCTAATTCTACTTGATTGCTTGCACTATATTTATTGATTTCAGTGTAGATGTTGATTTTTGATTATATTTGATTGCTTCCACTAGATGCATTAATTTCATTGTAGATGTTTATTTCTAATCCTATTTGATTGCCTACATTAAATCCGTCTATTTTATTGTAGATATTGTTTTCTAATCCTATTTGATTGCTTGCATTAGATGCATTGATTTTATCATAGACATTTTTTTCTAATCTTAATTTATTTCTTTCATTAGAGGCATTAATTTCAGTGTAGATTTTTATTTTTGATTTGATGTAATTGGATGTATGATCATACATTAATTTTAAATTGATTGGATTAACAGTGTGATAAATTTTAGTGTAAGCACAAAAAGGTTATTGACAATGTGCATTGATTTTTGTGTTATTCTAATTCAACCTATTAATATTAGAGAGCAAGAGAGAGAAGGTAAGATGTAAACTACAATAGCTCGAGTTAAATATTTTAATGGTTTACGATTTCAACTGCCCTTTTCATATAATTGATATGAAAAGATGGCGAAGCTAATAGGGGTGGTAATAAGAATAGTAGAAGAAAATAGTTTGAGATTGATCATAAAGAAGACTATTTTTAAATGACAATATTCTTACTATTCACATTTTTTTCCTTTCAACACTATTACATTGTCACTTTGCATTCAAAATTTTTATTTCATCATTAAAGTTATTAACAATATCTATATGCTCAACAGACTCAGATAATTGAGCAAATTTAAAATTAAACCTACTCTTCAAGATATGTTTAGTAATATATGGATGTACACTATTAAGAATTAATTAGTTGTCAAAAGTTGTGATACCTAATATTAAATGAAATAAATGTGCGTTATCAATCCCCCTACAAACTATTGAGATTGGTGCAGTCTGCCTGCCCCGTGACATAATTAATTGTGTCCGAAGTTGTCATTGTCTCGTTGAAGTTGTCATTGTCTCATTGTCCGAATATATGTTTGTAATAAGTATAATGATGTTATAAAACTAAAAAAAATAAGTCATAAAAATTAATTAAATTATAATTTTATTCCTAAATTATTATTATTTTATTATCAACTATAAAGAATTAATGTGTTACAAATTTATATATTTAACAAAATGTATAATATGATTTTCAATAGTGAAAACGTATGAAGTAGACATTGTTACAATGTCATGGCTTACTAATACCAAAACAATAATGACTTTTTCTTAATTAATGAATTTAAATAAAACAATACAACTACCTTTAAAATAAATGTCATCCTTCAATTTGTGATTACTAGTAAGAATATTTTAGAATATGTTATAGAGTTTAAACACCCAATATCTAGCTAATAACTAATGCATCCCTATAAATTAAATGGCTAGTAGGTGTGGATAGCCACTTAAAAACTTACCTCATAATACATCTCACCTTTGCCAAAATTAAAAAAAAAAATAGATTATTATTATTTTATGATTAATTATAATTAATATATGTACATGATAAACTTGATGTTGTTAAAAAAAATTGTCATAAAAACTAATTAAAGAATCTATATATGTGTTAAAATAAAAATATTTAAAAAAGCATGTAATAAGTTTTTTAATCATAAAGATATTTGATGTCATGGCTTACTACTACAAGCCCAAAAAACCTTTGACATTTTCTTAATTAATGAATTTAAATCAAACAACATAACTACCTTAAAATAAATTTTAAATCCCCTAACATCTACCTAACAACTAGTGCATCAATATAAATTAAATGGCTAGTAGCCATCAATAGCCATTAAAAAACTTACCTCATGATACATCTCACATTGCCAATAAATAAATAACTAAATAAAATTAACTATTCACTAAAATTAACTAAATTATAACTTAATTTTAAACTACTATTATTATATTAGTTATGAAAAGAGCTAATATATGAGGTAAACATATAAACATTTAGAAAAATACATAACTTTATTCTTAACCATAAAGGTTCACTCCCACTTTACTTAATAATACCACATTTTCAAAAAACTGTAACTCATGTTTATATGACATTTTTTTAATTAATTAATTTTACTAAAAGTGAAAAAAGGCATAACTACTTTTAAGATAAATATCAACATTTAAAATATTTTAGAATAGCCTTTGGAGATTAAATTCCTACCATCAACCAAACAAACAAACAATTTCCCTGTTGTGCAGATAAGAGAGTCTTTGGGATTTTATTTATATAGAGATATTACATATCTATGCTAAAAACTGTACTCGTGTAATAGCTCCACCGATAATAATATATATATTATATATATATATATATAAATATTATATATAATATATATATATATTTATCACACTTTGCTCCGCCTATGAAATACTACGGCATATCACCTCAGCGTAAGGTTTACAGTTCTGATTATTATGAAAACCATCTTATCCTATGTGAGCAATTAAATAATATTTCTGACGTGGTAGTGTACTGACTGCTGGGTCAATGTTGATGGCTCGTTTTTCATACACTTGGCTATACACTTGGCTACGACATTTACTCCCGATGGCGCTGTCACGTGATGGGCAGGGTCTCGGTACCCATTACCTTTATGGCCTCGGGCGCCTCCCGCATTGGCTATGGGTGATTGAATGCAATTATGAGCGGGACTATTTTTACTGTATCCCTTTCCCAAGGAGATCATTTCGTCGATGTTTTAGATGCTGCCGCTCCTTTGTCGCTCATGCACCAAGCACAACCCGACTTTTCAGGTGAATGTATGGAAGTTTCCTTTTGTTCTGCAACCGCGTCGAGGTGGATTGAACCATGCCCCTTTCAGCTGTTGTTCTGAGGTAAGGTTTTTATGCTGTCCAAGGTTTTATATCTTTCCTATGTTCTACATTGTTTCAATTTTAATGTGTAATGAAATTGTCTGACCTACTATGTCGTTCTCTTGTGATTTCTGTGTTGAGGCGCTGGAGTTTCTTCCAACACAACCTGCACAGACGCAGGTGAGGCTGCCTGGATTCTAAATCATGCTTCCTCCGATTGCGGTACATATGGTGAGTTCAATTTCCCACACAATCCGACCCGCCATACGTTTACTACTGATGCTCTATTAAGAATTTGAGCATAGGATTAGTTCCTGTTTTTCTTTCCTTATGATTACTGATGGATGGTTTAGGCCCAAACCCCTTTACGGTATCTTCTCTTGGTTACTGTCAGGGGTTTGGCATGGTTGATGTTGACAAATCCATCACCCAACACAAGGATTCAACTTAGAGCTGATAACCTTGCCTTCCTTAGTTAATTCTAACCGAGCCTCTGAGCTCGCAGTTCTGTATTATGTAATTCTACTTTTGTATGGCTCAGATACATGGGACATATCCCGAAAATTGTTTGTTAATCTGTATTATTTTTTTAATCTTCTATGGAGGGCTCGGGGTCCTCACGACCTGAGCTTGGTTACAATGGAAGCATGCTCGAGTATCTTCATTTTATGCCCACCCTTTATTAGGGTTTAAGAACTGTGAGAAATACTTTGGATTGTTGCAACATTTTTGTTTATATGAAATATAATCATGGTTCGCAGCTCATTGATTTCTTTATTCATTCAAAGGTCTTTTACACTGTGTCTGCTTGTCAGTTTACATATACTGTGCTATGTTTTCATTCGCATAAATTGGACAAAGGTTATTTGTCATATTTTTTTGCTATAATTTCATATGTATGCGAGAGTCACAGGAATCCTGTGCGACCCTGTTTTGGGGTTTCTCACGCAAATAAATCCTTTATTTTTCTTAATTATTTGAAGAGCATTATTTCCATCTATTTTGTCAACTCATTGTTACATATATATACATTTCTTTAAAGAAAGCTATTGTAACGACTATCCTGGGTGAAGTTTAAAGGGCTATCCGGGATCCCAAGGCCGTCCTTCCAAAGCGTATTTGGCTTTATATTTCAGGGTCCATCTTAGAATAGAATATAATTGGGTTATACCAGTGTTTATGTTACGTGCTTCTTGTTTTCCTTTTTCTTTGTATTCAGGATTTATGTAGGTTCTGGTTCTAGTCAAGGAACAGATACCCATCACACCCTCGGCTAATACACAAGGGGTATAAATGTTGTTATCGCACAGTCCCTTTACCTCCAAGAACCCTACATTCACAATGATTTCCTGTATTCACGTCGTTCCAATTTGTAACTTTCTATAAGAGGGTTTGTACTCCGTGACTCCCACGACTACATGCGTTTCCTTTTTATTTAAAGAAAGAAAATTAAGGAACAAGAAAAACACAGATGTAAACCTCTGTTAGATTACGGTTCTGTACCATTTCTCTTATTTGTAAATTATTGGTTCACAACTGAAATAATTCTCAAACAGATCCCCATTCATTTCTTTTCCTCTATTTATACCATCAGTATAAAGGACAAAGATTCAGTGGCATAGCTCAAGGCAAGACTACCACTTAACCGGCTATGCTAAGTCTTGTGGCTATAACCCTTCTAACAGTTCTAACCAAATTACTTAGTAGAACTTTTAGTAATACAACAACTACAACATAAGATTGTCATAATGATACTTACCTGTATCCGGTTATGAACAGTACTAGTTTTCCCTTTACTAAGAACGTTGTCACCACTGGTTCTCTGCTTGTCTTCGTCTCGTCTGTGAGATTGGTCTACATAACCAAATCTCCCCCCAAGCTTGTCTGTTAGGTCACAACCTTCAGCAAACCTTTCCTGCACTATTGTGCCAATGCTATCTGGTCCTTACCAGACTTAGCATAATTTTTGCCAATATGGTCCCGTCTGTCCCCACAGCATAGTCCCCTCCTCCTTTTCCCTACCCCTTTCCTTGGGTGGTTATGGCTAGGAGAAAAGAGTTAGATTTTTGGCAACTATTTTATTATTAAAGAAATAACTTCCAAATGGGAAGTTACAATTTTCAGGTATGACTCGATTTAACTCTCAAGTGTAGAGTTAACAATTACCATTAATTCAAAAAAAACAGTGAATAGCACATTGTCCAATGTCTTTTAACCTACAACACTAATAAAATATTTACAACCATCTTTTGTCTGGGAATATTACATCTTCCCCCCGTGAGATTGGACATCGTGCCGATGTCTCCCAGCCATGAATAGTTTTGGGTAATTTCTTCTCATAAACTCTTCATCTTCCCAAGTGGCCTCATCAGGCCCAAAGTGCTGTCACTGCACTTTTACTTGGGTAATATCCCGCTTCCACAATGTTACCTCTCTCCGATCGAGGATGTTCAGTGGTTCAACCTGGATCTCTCCTTCTGGTTCTACCTGCACAAGCAACATCTTACGTCAGTTTTCTGTCAAAAGGAGGATGCCTATGCAGATTTATTGGTGATAATTCTCACCTGAACATCTTGCCAATTAATTACATGTTTAGGGTCATAAACATATTTTCTTAGTACGGAAACATGAAAGACATTATGAACCCATATGTGGCTTGGTAGGGTGAGCTCGTAGGCCACCGGTCCCACTCTTGCTAGGATCTGAAATGGGCCACAGTATCGAGGTGCTAATTTGGCACACCCGCTCAACTGTAATGAGCTTTTTCTTGCGCGTATCCTCACAAAGACATGGTCCCCGACCTGATAATCTTTAAACCTTCTTTTCCTATCAGCGAAGTTCTTCTGCCTATCCTAGGCTGCCTTCAAATTAGTTCTTGCCTTTTTTACCAGTTCTTCCATTTCTTTAAGCATCTCGGGACCCAACATCCATATGTCCTCTGGTCCACTCCAGCTCGAGGGAGTGCGACACTTTCGCCCATACAATACTTCGAAGGGACTCATCAGCAATGACGTGTGGAAGCCATTATTGTAAGCAAATTCGGCCAGGTGCAAATAATCCTCCCACTTGGTTGGTTGCATCATGTATGCCCTTAACATATCCTCTACTACCTGGTTCACCCATTCTGTTTGCCCGTCCATTTGAGGGTGATAAGCCGTACTAAAATTTAGCTGAGTTCCCAACTCTTCAAACAAGTCTTCCAAAAGATGGATGTAAATTTCACATCCCGGTCTGAAACTATTACTCTGGTAACCCATGCAATTTAAATATATTCTGCATGAACACATGTGCGATCTGTGCAGCCCTATAGGTAGATTGTATCGGTATGAAATGCGCTGACTTGCTCAGTTTGTCTACCACTACCATGATGGAATCGTTATTTTTCTTTGTCTTAGGCAGATTGATGATAAAGTCCATGGATATGGTTTCCCATTTCCATTCTGGTATGGGTAGTGGTTGTAATAATCCTGCAAGGTGTTGATTCTCTGCTTTAATTTGCTGACACTCCAAGCATATTGCCAAATAACCCACCACGTCTTTCTTCATCCCTGGCCAAAAATATTCTTTTCGCAATGCAGTAATCATCTTTTGATATCCGGGGTGTCTGGCATAGTGACTCTTATGAAATTCGTCCAATATTAGATTTTTAACATGGGTCTGATCAGGCACATACAACCTCTCTTTACAGTACAACAATCTAGCAGTGTTTATGGCATAATCTGGTTGTTTTTCCTTGCTGGCTGGTTGCTGTATTTGCTGTTTTATTTGCTAGTAATTAGTGTCTTGTTCCGCTGCACTTGTAATAATTTCCCTAGAGGGACTTCTCCCTTCACTGTAGGAGATTTCATATAGGCACTGTACTTTTCTACTTAAAGCGTCCACCACCTTATTTTCCCTTCCTTTTAAATGTTTAATTTCAAAATCGAAACCACTCAGGAAATCTGCCCACCGCACTTGTCTTGCATTCAAGGTGGGTTGACTAAAATAATTAATCAGGCTATGATGATCCGTTAAAAAAATAAATTTTCTTTCCAACAAATAATGTTGCCACATTTTTAGGGCGTGAATCACAATTGCCAACTCTAAATCGTAAGCAGAATATTTCTGCTCATGTTCTTTCAATTTCCGTGATTCATAGGTTATTACCTTCCCTTCCTGCATCAACGCACCTCCTACTCCTTCTTTGCTCGCATTTCTACACACCACATAGTTTTTGTTGGGGTCCGCTATGCTTAAAATGGGCACTGTGGTGAGCAGATGTTTGAGTTGCTCGAAGCTCTTTTGACATTCCGGGGTCCACCTGAAGGCCCTTCCCTTTTTCTACAGGGAAGTAATGGGGTATGCTACCCTTGAAAAACCTTCCACAAATTGCCTATAATAGCCTGCTAATCCCATAAAAGAGTGAATGTTCGCTACATTTTTGGGTACCAGCCATTCCATTATTGTTTTTATCTTTTTAGGGTCAACAGTAATTCCGTTCTTAGTGATTATATGCCCCAGATACTGTATCTGTTCTTTATAAAATTCACATTTATTGAATTTAGCATACAATTGATGTTCTCGGAGGGTTTGCACCACCAATCTGAGTTGTTGTTTATGTTCCTCCATTGTTCGAGAATAAATCAAGATATCATCAATGAAAATCAGCACAAACTTGTCCAAGTATTGGTGGAATACGCTATTCATTAGACACATAAAAGTGGGAGGGTCATTGGTCAACCCAAATGGTAGTACCACAAATTCATAGTGGCCATACAGTGTTTTGAAAGCGGTTTTAGCTATGTCGTCTTCTTTGATCCTGACTTGGTGATACCCTGACCGCAGGTCAATTTTTGAGAAAACTGTTGCTCCCTTTACCTGATCGAACAATTCATTGATACGGGGCAGTGGATATTTATTCTTTATAGTCAATTTATTTAACTATTGATAATCTATGCACATGCGCAGGGTCCCATCTTTCTTCTTAACGAACAATACCGGGGATCCCCAGGGTGACACACTAGGGCGGATATAATTCTTATCTAGCAGCTCCTGCAATTGCATTTTTAATTCTATCAGCTCTGGTATACTCATTCTGTAGGGTGCCCGAGATACTGGGGCTGCTCCCGGCACTAATTCGATGGTAAAATCTATGTCCAGCTTAGGAGGTAACCCGGGAATTTCCTCCGGAAATACATCAGCAAACTCTTGTATCACAGGGATATTCTCTATTGCAACTATTTTATCTTTTGAGTCAGCATATCCCACTTGGATAGTGTAAATTCGACATCCCTTCCTAATGAATTTTACTAGCTCGGAGGCGGTTATAGGCCGAAGTTGCATTCGCCGTTTGATCCCCTGCATCTCTTGCTTAATTCCCAACTCATCCTTATAGCTAATAGTCTTTGTTTTGCAATTAATTACAGACCAGTGTTTTTCCAACCAGTCCATACCAATTAAAACGTCATACGAGCCAAGGGGAAGAAGATTTAAGTCTGCTATAACTAACTGGCCTGCTATTTTTAAAGGGCAGTTTTTGACTTTGGCATTTACCCGTCTCTTTGCCCCTGTAGCTAACTGAACCAGCCAGGGGTCCTTAAATTTAACAGGTTGTAACCTGCACTGCTCCACAATTTTAGGACTAACATAACTTAATGTTGCACCACGGTCAATTAAAATAGTGATAGCAAGGTCTAAGAGTATACCTTCAAATTCCACCATAGTCGGTTGGTACTCTGCTTGGCAATCCTCTAGTGTAGCATTAATCCTCGGTAGACCTCATCACACATCACCCACTGTAGAGGCTTCATAGTCATGGGACACCTGATTAGTTCCTTTGCGTTGGGGACAATTTTTCACATAATGGGGGCCTCCACAGCCCCAACATTGCACTAGAGGCCTTGCTGTCCCTTCATTATCATTTTTTCCAAATTGGTTATTAGTTCTAGACTCATTGGGGGGCTTTAGTCGCAGCGAATTTTTCTGTGAATTTTTGCTGCTGGCTTGCCCTTTGGTAAAACTCCTATTACCTCCACTATGGTTACCTTTGGTATTTCCAGTGAATCTGCTGCTTTTTTATCCAACCATCTCTTATGTAGGCCATCTCCCTTTTGCTTGCTCTGCTGGTAACACATTTGGGCTTTACGTATGGCCTCGTCCATCGTTTTTGGATTATCAAATTCGACTATTTCCCTCATACCCCAAGGTAAACTGCTGACAAACCTCTGTACTTTAGCTTTTTCCTCCCGGATGTAGGGTACATAGCGGAGCAGGGAAGTAAAACGAGTGATGAACTCGTCCATAGTCTGCTGTCCTAATCGCAGATCATGGAATTCTCTAGCTTTTTCATCATAAAAGCATTATGTCAAGTATCTTTCCTTAAAGTACCTTTGAAAATTTTCCCAGGTAATAGTCTGTTCTCTCACTCCTTTGAACATTTTCACTTCCTCCCACCATAAGGTGGCCTTCCCTTACAGCTGAAAAACGGCCAACCTTGCCTTCATGTTGTGGTCATATTCATATAGTTGAAAATATTTATTCATGTTTATCAACCATGCTTCAGCTGCCTCCTCTTGTTCTGCATCAAAATGTGGTGGTTTAATATTGCGGAATTATCCTTGCAACTCTATCCGCTACCTTTTTGATGTTTTCTATTCAGAGGCATTATCAGACCGTTCCTGCTCCCTACCTTCCGATGCTCCAAGTTCTGTATTGTGATCCTATTCTCCTGATATTCCCTGTTGCTCAACACTGGGATGCAGTGGTACCTGATTTTGTTTATCCGAGAGACTCTTTATAATCCTCTCATATTCCATCGTGATCCTAGCGTTCTCTTCCCGTAACCAGGCCATTTCATGCTTCAATTCCTATACAGTTTCTAGAATGACATGGTTTGCGCTGCGAGTCTCTTCGCCGAGCTATACCCACACCTCAGGATGGTTCCCTGCAAATCCCTGACCTGCTACAAATCCCTGGGATGCGGTATCTTCTCTTCTCATCCTGTCGATCTCACTCCTGTACTGAAATAGAATTTATCAGGGGAATAATCAAACAGGTTTATTGATTGTTGTAAGTATATAAATATATTTCCTAGAGGTCACAGTTTCTGGAACTTGGCTCTGATACCACTTGTAATATCTCCATGGTAATAATAATTTTTTTTTATCACACTTTACTCCGCCTATGAAATACTACGGCATATCACCTCAACGTAAGGTGATTATTATGAAAACCATCTTATCCTATGTGAGCAACTAAATAATATTTCTGACGTGGTAGTGTACTGACTGCTGGGTCAATGTTGATGGCTCATTTTTCATACACTTGGCTATACACTTGGCTATGACATTTACTCCTGACGGCGCTATCACATGATGGGCAGGGTCTCAGTACCCATTACCTTTATGACCTCGGGCGTCTCCCGCATTGGCGGTGGGTGATTGAATTCAATTCTAAGTGGGACTATTTTTACTGTATCCCTTTCCCAAAGAGATCATTTCGTCGATGTTTCCAGACGCTGTCGATCCTTTCTCGCTCATGCACCAAGCACAACCCGACTTTTCAGGTGAATGTATGGCAGTTTCCTTTTGTTCTGCAACCGTGTCGAGGTGGATTGAACCATGCCCCTTTTAGCTCCTATTCTAAGGTAAGGTTTTTATGTTGTCTGAGGTTTTATATCTTTCCTATGTTCTACACTGTTTCGGTTTTAATGTGTAATGAAATTGTCCGACCTATTCTATTGTTCTCTTGTGATTTCTGTGTTGAGGCGCCAGAGTTTCTTCCAACACAACCTGCAGAGACGCGGGTGAGGCTGCCTGGATTCTAAATCATGCTTACTCCGATTGCAGTAAATTTGGTGAGTTCAATTTCCCACACAATCCGACCCACCATACGTTTACTACTGACACTCTATTAAGAATTTGAGCATAGGATTAGTTCCTATTTTGCTTTCCTTATGATTATTGATGGATGGTTTAGGCCCTCTAGCCCAAACCCCCTTACGGTATCTTCTCTTAGTTACTGTGAGGGGTTTGGCAGGGTTGAAGTCGACAAATCCGTCACCCAACACAAGGGTGTAGCTCAGAGCTGATAGCCTTGCCTTCCTTAGTTAATTCTAACCGAGCCTATGAGCTCGTGGTTCTGTATTATGTAATTTTAGTTTTATATGGCTTAGATACATGGGACATATCCTGAAAATTGTTTGTTAATCTGTATTATTTTTTTAATCTTCTATGGATGGCTCGGGGTCCTCACGACCTGAGCTTGGTTACAACGGAAGCATGCTTGAGTATCTTCATTTTATGCCCACCATTTGTTAGGGTTTAAGAACTATGAAAAATACTTTGGATTGTTGCAACTTTTTCGTTTATATGAAATATAATCATGGTTCGCAGCTCATTCATTTGTTTATTCATTCAAAAGGCTTTTACGCTGTGTCTGCTTGTCGGTTTACATATACTGTGCTATGTTTTTAGTTGCATAAATTGGACAAAGATTGTTTCTCAGATTTTCTTGCTATAATTTCATATGTATGCGAGAGTCACAGGAATCTTGTGCGAGCCTGTTTTCATGTTTCTCACACAAATAAATCCTTTGTTTTTCTTAATTATTTGAAGAGCATTATTTCCATCTATTTTGTCAACTCAGTGTTACATATATATACATTTCTTTAAAGAAAGCTACAGTACCAACTATCCTGGGTGAAGTTTAAAGGGCTATCTGGGATCCCAAGGCCATCCTTCCAAAGCGTATTTGGCTTTATATTTCAAAGTCCATCTTAGAATATAATATAATTGGGTTATACGAGTGTTTATGTTACATGCTTCTTGTTTTCCTTTTTTTTTATTCAAGATTTATGTAGGTTATGGTTCTGGTCAAGGAACAGATACCCATCACACCCTCGGCTAATATACAAGGGGTATAAATGTTGTTATCGCACAGTCCCTTTACCTCCAAGAACCCTACATTCACAATGATTTCCTGTATTCATGTGGTTCCAATTTGTAACTTTCTATAGGAGGGTTTGTACTCTGTGACTCCCAGGACTACATGCATTTCCTTTTTATTTAAAGAAAGAAAATTAAGGAACAAGAAAAACACAGATGTAAACCTCTGTTAGATTACGGTTCCGCACCATTTCTCTTATTTGTAAATTACTGGTTGACAACTGAAATAATTCTCGAACAGATCCCCATTCATTTCTTTTCCTCTATTTATACCATCAGTGTAAAGGACAAAGATTCAGTGGCATAGCTCAAGTCAAGACTACCACTTAACCGGCTATGCTAAGTCTTGTGGCTATAACCCTTCTAACAGTTCTAACCAAATTACTTAGCAGAACTTTCAGTAATACAACAACTACAACATAACATTGTCATAGTGATATTCACCTGTACCTGGTTATGAACAGTACTAGTTTTCCCTTTACTCAGAACCTGGTCACCACTGGTTCTCTACTTGTCTTCCTCTCGTCCGCGAGATTGTTCTGCACAACCAAATCTCCCCCCAAGCTTGTTTGCTAGGTCACAACCTTCAGCAAACCTTTCCTGCACTGTTGTGCCAATGCTATCTGGTCCTGACCAGACTTAGCATAATTTTTCCAATATGCTCCCGTCTGTCCCCACAACACAATCCCCTCCTCCTTTTCCCTACCCCTTTCCTTGGGTGGTTACGACTAGGAGGAAACAGTTAGATTTTTGGCAACTGTTTTATTATTAAAGAAACAACTTCCAAATGGGAAGTTACAATTTTCAAGTATGACTCGATTTAACTCTCAAGTGCAGAGTTAACAATTACCATTAATTCAAAAAGAGCAGTAAATAGCACATTGTCCAATGTCTTTTAACCTACAACATAATAAAATATTTACAACCATCTTTTGTCTGGTAATATTACAACTCGTCACTCGCTCTGTAAACAACTATAGGAAATGGAACATCAACCCACTTACGCTAACATAGACCCACTTACACTACCTCAGCAGTCATACCATTGTTTCAATACTGCCACATTAATTCATCTTTTAAAATAATTTAGAAAATAATGGGTTCTTCACACTTAATAATTATTTCCTTAAAATGATCTACCTTGGAATTCCCAATTTTTTTTTAATATTTTAATAAACTAACACAATTACATTAATTTTTTTAATAATAATAATTATTATAATATGAAAATTATTAGAATATTAAAATTATTATTATGATATAATAGAAAAATATAAAATTAAATTATTATAAATATAATATTTAAAAATAATAATTATAATTATTATTATTTGTTATATAATGATAGAGTTTTCCTCTCATTAATGAAGGATATGATTGAAATGGTGTGGTATGGTGGAATGATCAATTTAAAATCAAATTCATGAATGTAGAAAACATGACTAACACAAAATATGATAGTTCAAGACATTATCATTATTATTATTATTATTATTATATATAATGAAATTTTTAGGAGTGACAAATTTAAATTCAAATTCATCAGAAGTGAGTAGTTCATAATCATTTGAAAATAATTAAATATATAATGCCTTCTTCATACCTAATCATTTTATAATTCAAAATGATATGTGTTTTTCAAAAGTGTACTTATTACTACATGATATACCATTAAAACAAAAACCTAAAAATTAACTAAATTAAAACTTTTATTTTAAATTTGATTATTTTATGATTAATTAAAAAATTAATATAAATGTGGACAAATTTGATGGTTAAAAAGAATAATAATAATTAAAAGCTATAAATTATAAATTTATATTAAATTTCACTATTTTATTAATTAACTATAAAAAATTAATGGAAGAATTTATATATTTTAAAAAAAAATATTTATGTCTAATAATAAAAATTAATATATGTTTGGTAATAAGATAATGATGTTATAAAACAAAAAAAAAATAAGTCATTAAAAATTAATGAAATTATAATTTTTTTGTAAATTATTATTAATTTATTGTCAGCTATAAAGAATTAATGTGTTACAAATTTATATATTTAACAAAACATATAATATGATTTTTAATAATGAAAATGTATGAAGTAGACATTGTTATAATGTCATGGCTTACTAACACCAAAACAATAATGACTTTTTCTTAATTAATGAATTTAAAGAAAACAATACATCTACCTTTAAAATAAATATCACCCTTTGATTTGTGATTACTAGTAATAATATTTTAGAATATGTCATAGAGTTTAAACACCCAATATCTACCTAATAACTAATGCATCCCTATAAATTAAACGGCTAGTAGGCATGGATAGCCACTTAAAAACTAACCTCATAATACATCTCACATTTGCCAAATTTTAAAAAAAATGAGATTATTATTATTTTATGATTAATTATAATTAACATATGTACATGATAAACTTGATTTTGTTAAAAAAAATTGTCATAAAAACTAATTAAATAATCAATATATGTGTTAAAATTTAAATATTTAAAAAAAAACATGTAATAAGTTTTTTAATCATAAAGATACTTGATGCCATGGCTTACTACTACAACCCCAAAAAACTTATCACATTTTCTTAATTAATGAATTTAAATCAAACAACATAATTACCTTTAAAATAGAATATAAATCCCCTAAAATCTACCTGTTGTAGGATAAGCTCCCCTAGGGTCTTGGGTGAATACCCTAGCAGACTCGAGGTTATCTATGCAAAGAAACACACATTTCATACAATCATAATGCTACTGTAAGCAAACTCTATGATAGGGGGCGTACCTGAGGTCCTACGTTTGAGAAGAGCCTTCCAGGGTCCAAACCCTTCTTGGAGTTCCTTTTGCTCCCTTGACTTGCAAAACAATCAATTCAAGAAAGTACAGTAATATATGGACTAAACATCATAAAGAAACCATCTTCATATTATAAGGAAAGGTAGTTAGTTATGCAATTAAACAACCGTTCACATACGAATCATAATATGACTATCATAACATGAAGAAGATCTATATCAGGAACAAAGACATGTGTTTCTTTTATTATAGACAAATAAAGTACGGAAATGGAATAATTTCACCTGATTCGTCCTTTCACAGGCTCCAAGTGGAATCGTCTCCCGGATTCGTCCAGTCTCAAGCCTTTAACAAACTCCTTCCATGACTTGCTCCATGATATCTCAAGTAGTATGAAATCATCAACACACACAAGGAAACAAGGGTTTCCTATAGAATGGGGGAACTGCAGGAGGCACAAGGATCTTCAGACCTGGCCAGGGAAATCTCAGCATAGTAATATTTCTCTCTCTTCTCTCCTCCCTTTGGCCTTCCCATAGAAGCCTTTTTATACTTCTCCCAAAGTAGATTTTTAGTTGGGAATTCATTGGGAACAGTTGGGCCATGGGCACTAACAGGTAATCAAGAGGTAAAACCCATGATCTCCACCCGAAATTAAGGAGATTTATTTTTTTTAAGTGTTTTTAAACATACACGCAGGTTGGGTATACACAGACCCGCATATACACGCGTTTAGCCCAGGGCAATGTCGTGTATATGGAATAAAATACAATTTTTTAAATTTAGGACCAGGTCTGGAAGGAGGGGTTGCCTTAGGCCATGAGTGTAGCATCACAAACCTCAAGAATGAGATTTGTAGCTATAACAGATGCCCCCTAATATATGAGGTCAAAAGGGGTACATGATGGCTGAAATGTGTTAAGCAAGTTCATGGAAAGGAAGTCTATCGAAAACTGAGAATGACTGCACCAAAATTCAGCCTGCCAAGCCACAAAAGGAGATCAGAAAGAAACACTGTCTGAGGCGGGCATACCCATGCTCAGAGAAAATACAACATGTCCACATATCAAGTACACGCGGATCCACTAAGTATACAAGTATAAATGACTGGAAAATACATAATGGATCATCTGATCATGATCGAACAAGTACATGTCTGAATGTCACATATAAGAATTTCAATGGTGCTGAAGGATGAAGCGGATCACTGATATCAAAGACTGATCCCAAGAAGTACCCACTGAACATGATGGAATAAGATGGTACTACACTGCAAACTTAGGTGCCAGCATATAAAATGTTGCCATGAACGACTGCAACATATAAAGTGAAGTTGTATCTACTAGCAGCAACAGGAGCAACTGTCAAGTGAACCAATGAATGTTGATACAACCTGAGGTCTTCACCAACCACCGTGGTACATTTCTACAACATGGGAATAAATGATCTGAAGTCGACCATGTGAGAAATCATTTGATTACCGGTCATTGATGTATACCATTAACAAACGCGAGACTACTCACTAATAATGATAATGAGCGTCAAGGTACCTAGTACAATCCAACAAGTGTGAATAGATGAGGTGGAGTCGAACACCTATAAGAATCTATCGATCAGGAGACAATGATGGTTTTTCACTGTCTATAGCGAAGGATCTGCCACTAATGACTGCAAACCCCAAGGTACTGCCAAATGAACTCTAGATCGTTTCCTAAGAGCAATGAGTCGAAGTCGATAGGGAAATATCCGCTAGAAGGAAGTCATTAAGGCATCCTCCACCAATCTAGCGCCAGCGTAACCCGTAGGCCAATAATGTGGAAGGAATTGGACGAAAAATATGTAGTAACCGAACTGAAGTGCGTTTCCGACGTACACAAGATGTGGCTAGCTTACGGAAGAAACCCTCTGAACCAACCAATAATGAAAGCTGTCACAGAGGGAAGGTATCCACCAATAGGGTCAAATGGAAACCAAGGTACTGCATGAATCCCAATGTGTGATAATGTAGGCAGATGTTGAACACAAGGGAAACCACTCAATCAAATTCCCATGATATTGATCGATGTTGAGCACAAGGTGACCTATCAATAATGAAAATAGGGCCAGGGTGCAGCTCTAGGCCCGCCCTTAGAGCAAGATATCGTCGTCAATAAGGACAAGACCCGCCAGCAAGAAGTCAATGGAGACCTTCTCAAATCGGCATGAGCAAAGGACCAATATAACTGATGTGATGATAGACATAGCAGTGACAACCAGGGATGGCCGACTGAAAAATAAGTCAAGAGACACTGCAGAGAGGCCGACTTAGGCTAACTTCCCTTAAGCAAAAGCACGACTCAATGTGACTATGTGGTAGCATACGATGACTCTATATAAGCTCGTTGCATAGGAGGCACAAACGAATCCCCCATATGATTGGAAGAGATAACCAATCAGGGGAGAACTGACTCAACAACAAGGTTAAGGCATACCTAAGTCAAACTAAATCCCACCCAAATGGAGGAGACTTTGCTTCGAGTGCTTTTTTCAAGGGTCACACGACTGACTCTAGCTGTCAACAATAAATGGAAATATTGTCCCATTCCTGCTCTTTTTTGGAATATATAATTTTTTTGGTCTTTTTCTTTAAAGGTGGAAAAAGAATAAAAGAATGCTATAGTACAGTGGAAATAACGAGTGTCAGCAAAGCAGATGATCTAGTTCCTGGTATTGGAACATTCCTATGCTCGATGCAGGGAGGCAAAAACTGTCCAGAGACACTCAAAGGTGTGTTCCTTCCACGGGTCAAGGTGTGTCAAGCTGTAGAGTTCAAAGGTATGCAAGTTTGATTTTGCAGTCGCCATGGTCAAAAGTTGGCTTAAACACGAGTCAAAGTGAAGCCGGCTTAAGGCCAAAAGGTGCAGATAGTCAAAATGCAATGCAGTAGTACAACTCATCAGAGGACTCCAGAGCCTATTCAAATCGGAGCATCATGGGCAACAAATGTTAGTGAGGTGCTAACTAGGATGCCCATGTAAAGGATGGCTCTACCATCGTGTCATGATTTAAAGAATCGGCGAGTGAAGATGGTTTGTGAACCATAACATTATGGGATTAACCCTATGGCAAGTGTATCGACAGATGGAGGCTAGTATGCATAATGCAACGTAAAAAATGGCTTCCCTAACCTATATGCCAGTGAGAAAACGATACCTGCCATGATGGGTCAACAATTATGGGATGGTCTCAAAACTATTGAAAACGTCCAAAAATGTCCTGAAAATCAAACCATTCTCGACATTCCAAGCTCCCAAGTTAAAAGTTACATGACTCCAACAAAATCAAGTTTTGAAAAAAAAATTACATTTTCAAAGCTTATAAAAAGGTTTTTGGACTCACCATTTTCACCATTTGAGTTTGAGAGCAAAGAAGTGGAGCAAAAGGAGCTAACTTCCCATACGCCAAATTCAATCGTTCAAATTCTTCCAAAGTCTCTAGGTAACTCTCATTCTTATCTTGTAATTGGTTCTGACTAGTTTTAGAAGTTTTGATTAATGTTTTACCGTTGAGCTTTTTGCCAAAAATTTCTCTGCGGTGTATACGCGGGTTCATAATATGAAACCTGCGTACACGCGGGCCCTACACGTGACTGTGTGTAAAGGGACCTGCGTATACGCAGCAGACATTTCAAACATAAAAACTAATGGTTCAAATTGATTTTTCTTTCAGGATGACAGTCACCTGGTGAGAAGGAGAGCATACCACAGTAGATGATAAAGTTATGAACAGTCCTGAGGCTTTGGATGCATTACGGGGATGCGGTTTACTGAAGTTCTTCAAATTGCCAAATATGAAAGCAAACGCACATCTGCTCGAGATGCTTCTTGATTATTGGAAAATCGAGGAGGATGCTTTTATGATTGACCAGATGCCACTCAGGATAGAAGTGGAAGATATCTATTTCATCACGGGCCTTTACCGAAGGGGAGAGGTAGTACATTCCCGGGGGAGAACACAGAGCAGTCTCTCGATCGAGGACTACGTACAGATATATTGCCCGAGACATTCGAAGAAAGTCGGAAGTCAGATTTCCATCACACGTGTGGCGAGTCTACCATTGAGGATAATCCTTTTCATCATAGCTCGAGTGAACGGATCCGCTTCTCTGCATCAGGCATCACGGCTAACTATTAGTGTGGCAGTTGACTGTCTCACCACTATGTTTGATTGGTGTAATCCACTTCTGGCTAGCATGAAAAGACAACTCACTTCTATCAAGAGAGGACAGACCGAAAGCTTCAGTTATGGGACTATTTTATGTTCTTTCTTCTTTGAGAGAGTCCCTACACTTCGTCCCAGAGTGCTAGTTCCAATCAGTGCCCCACGAGATCCTCGAATGGGCAGGTGGGCTGACCTGATGAAACGTCTGGGAGGTGGGGAGGTCCCACAGACTACTTTCGATGATGACTTCTTTTCCTAGTGGGATCAGCAGATCATCACCATTGATTACTACCCTTATGTTGGGTTGGATTTCCAAGGAGATCCTGATCTAGAATTACCACCGACCGCAGCATGGGGCGGCATTCGTAAGTGAATTTTGGATGTTATGATTTTTTTTTATTTTTCAAATATAATAATGAACTTTGAAAATGTTTTTGATAGCATTCAAATGAATAATATAATGATCATGTTCCAGATATTGGGCCTGTACGACCATATGAGTTCCCACGACACAAATGTCACGGCCAAGGGGCTGAAGAGGTGGCTGTAGCCACGGAGCGAACTCTACACACAGTTCAGCGACATTTGGTGAGGTTGACCCACCGAGTGCCGATGGCAGCGGTAGAGGACCTTCTTATAGAGATGCAGTGTCATGGGTTGGCATGCCACGTGACTGGGTTTGCACTTTTAGGCATATAGCCAATGCAGTAGTTGCCTACTTAGCCGCTCATCCTAAGCTAGGGAATTAGACATAGTGGACATGATTATGGGTATTTGAGTCCCAATTTTGTATATTTTTGGACAGACTTATGTACACTCGAGATGCTTTATGATATATATATACAGTTGGACTTTTTGATGCTTAATTTATTGTGATGAATGATTGATGTGCCAGTTTAATGCTCAATTAGCAATAGAATCAGCTAACCAATTATGAGATCTTGGAATATGAAAATAATTAATATAAGTAAATGATCTTTGCAACAACCTCACCCTTAAATACTGGCAATATAAACATGGATCCCTTACCCCGATAAAATGTTATTTAATTGTGACACTATCAATTGTGAATCAAGATAAACTACCAACGAGTCGATTTCGTGAGAAATTGCCTCAGATAGCAAATTAATGATGGTAGTATACTCAGCCATATTGTTTGAAGCAAGACTGATGCATACTCCCGTTGATACCATCAATTGACCAGTTGGATAATATAGTACCCAAGCTGCAGAAGCGAGATTTCGAGTGTGCCGACTAGCACCATTGGCGAATCCAAAATAGACCAAGTCATCCATCAACACTTGCCAAAGGAGACCAAAAAGTGTTGATATGACAAACTCTCGACAAAATATGTACAAATATACATAATGTACAAAGAAGCCATTGCCTAGCTGCTACTTAAGCAAAGTACTTCTTAAGGTAGAGCATGTTTCGGGGGTTCCACCAATTTGTTTCCTTCAAAATCGATTAACTCATATGACCCTTTTGTTAAAATTTGTTTAATTATGAAGGGACTGTACCAAAAAGGTTTGAATTTGCCTACCCCCAAGGTGTCCTTATCTTGGTCGTAGACCAAGACGAGGTCACCTTCAAAAAAGACACGAGGATGAACAACTTTATCATATTGGGTTTTAACCCTTTTCTTATGAGCCTCATTTACTGTGGCTGCATCTCGACGCTGCTCATCGAGATGTTCCAAGTGAAGGAGGCACTCTTCGAGATGAGAGGTCTTTGGAAGGATCTCAATAGCTAACTTAAGAGATGAAATTTCACATTCGACTCGAAAGATAGATTCCAACCCATAAACTAACTGAAAAGGTGTAAAACCTGTAGCAGTCTTGACGGAGGTTCGGTATGCCCATAGAGTTGGATACAACATAAGATGCCAATTGGATCTATTTTTATCAATTGTCCTTTGCAGGATCCTTTTAAGAGTTTTGTTTACTACCTTGACCTATCCATTGGCCTAAGGATAATAAGGAGACGAATGTTCTTGCCGGAAACCTAGTTTGAGAGCCAATTCGGACATTAGTTGATTCTGAAAATGACTACCATGGTCAGTGACAATTTCTCTTGGGATACCGAACCTTGAGATAATCTAATTCGCCACGATAACATACTTGTGATTCGCCACTGAAGGTGGATGACAAGTCGTAAAATCAATACCCCACTTAGTAAAGGGACCGACAGTGATAATAGGAAAAAGAGGAGCTGGATGTGTGCGCATCTTCGAGTATAAACTTGGCACGGGTGACAGTGTTTGACTGCTTCAACACAATCTTTGAAGAGCGAAGGCCAAAAATAGTCGGCAGGCAAGATACGCTGAGTTGTAGCAAGCCCTAATATATGACCACCACAAGCTCCGTTGTGGCAATCATTTAGCATTGAATCTGCCTCCTCTAAGGTTAAACAATGTCGAAGGATTGAATCAACCCCCGGACGGTATAATGTATCATTAATGATAATGTAATTTTTAGCAAGGTGATGTAATTGGTGACGTTCATCCTTAGAGAAAGTAGAGGGAAACTTTGAAGTCTGGAGATAAACAACGATATCTCCATACCAAGGGTCGAGTGAAGAGATGAGGAATAAGTGTTCATCGAGAAAACCTTCCTCGTAAGCAGTATCCTCTCAACAAGGCAGCTCATAAACTAGCTCAGCAAAAACCATAGATTTCTTGGATTTGGCGGACAAGAACTCGAGATCAAATTCTTATAGAATGACAATCCATCGATTATATTTTCCCCCAATAACTTGCCTACTGCGGACCAACTGAAACGGATTGACTGCTGCCAAGACAAAAGTTTTGTGTAGAATAATATAATGACGGAGCCACTGGACAACATGGATAGCTGCCAAGGCCAACTTCTCAACCGGAGAATAGTGAAGTTCAGGACCTATCAAGCCTTGGCTCAAGTAATAAATCACATGCTCTATGACAACATCGTCTTCCTGAACAAGAACCATACCAATGGTTGATTCTATTGCAGTGAGATATAAAAGGAAGTCCCTACCATAATCTGGTGGACTCAAAAGTGGGGCAAAGACTAATGCCTTTTTCAAAGCATCAAACGACCGCTGCGCAAAGTCGTCCTACACGAATGGAACCCCTTTGCGGAGCAAATGCATAAACCCTTTGGTGATCTCGGCATAGTTCGCTGTAAACCGTCTGAGGAAATTAGCCTTCCCTTGAAGACTTTGAAGTTATCGAATGGAGGATGGGGGAGGCAACTAGAGTATCGCCTCTACCTTGAAGGGATCAACCCTAATCCCTTCATTTGACACGATTAACCCTAATAACCGATCACATGTAACTGCGAAAATGCACTTGTTGGGATTCAACCAGATTTTATAAAAACGACATCACTCAAAAACCATTCGAAGGTGACTGGGATGATCAGTTCTTTTTCAAGAACGAGCAGCGAGATCGTCCAAGTATGCTTCGATGATATGTTTGATGTCGTGGAAATCATATGACATGGCCCGCTGGAAAGTGGCTCCAGCATTTTTGAGACCAAATGACATCTTTCTGTATGCAAAGGTACCCCGGGGACATATAAAAGCCATCTTATGTTGATCTTCAGGACGGATGGAAATTTGATTATAACCAGAAGAACCGTCCATGAAGGAAAAAATCTCATTACCCACACACTCGTCAATGACCTGATCAATGAATGGCGTGGGGTAATTATCTTTTGAACAAGCTTTGTTTAAGTCCCTAAAGTCGATGCATACTCAGATTGTTCCTTGCTTTTTATCTACAGGGACTAGATTAGAAACCCAATCAGTAAGAGGAACAAGATATATAAAACCCACCTCGAGCAGCTTCTCTACTTCAGCTTTAATGGCTGCCGCTTTCCTAGGATTAACCAGTTGAAGTCTTTGAAAAACCGTCTTAGCATTTTCATATGTCTTCATCTTATGCTGAACTATAGAAGGATCAATGCCAGGTATTTCCTCATAAGACCAAGCAAATACGTCTTGAAATTCCTTGAAAAGGTTGGTGTAAATTTGCACTTCTTCACGGGAACATTCAATTCCGATGAAGAGATTCTCAATCACGTTAGGGTCCCTAGAGATGTTTATAGATATCGTTTCTGAGATCACCGACATATTACCTTCAGCACGAAAGTGTGCTGGAGCCAAAGGATTCGATATCTTACAAACATCACTAGTGAATAGCTTGGAGAACCTAGCTTTGACTTCCTGCAGTGGAGGAAGGAAATATGAACGATGGTGTAAGTCTTCCCAAGGTCGATCTACACCCATCATCACTTCGAGCATTGCTTCTTCAGAAGGTAAAACCATATCTAAGCAGTCCAAGGTGGAGGTGGAATCAAAGGCCCAAGCTGGGGCCACATAACCCTCAAACTCCTCTTCGGAAGAAGGAGCGGAGTGGTCGTCTGCACAGTTAACAATAGACTGGTATCTAAGCTCAGTCGCAGACATAGGGGATGCCATTCCATTTACTTGTCCTTCAACTAATATGGTCATAGGTGAAGGGAAGGTCCAAGGGTTTGAAAAATAATGAGTTCAGAAGAACCCTTCTCGAGGAGACTGCTTGGATGATGAAATGACATTGATTTGAGCGATAGGAGAGGGAAACTCAAAGGTACCCATCAATGAGGAATACATCCCAACTCCTAGATTCTCCGTAGGTGGGCGACGGTTATCCACTAAGGGGACAATAGAGTCAGAAGTTTCTTGAGGATCAACTGCACAATAATCCAATTGATCAACCTTAACGATTTTCCCTTCATGAGGAAACCAGATGACATGAAATAGAGTCAAAATGACGGCATCCATCTCATATATGCAATTCCTTCCCAAGAGGAGATTATAGTCTAGGTTAGCATCTATGACCTCTACTTCAACATTGACGACCTTTCCTCCAACACATATAGGAAAGGCCGGGATAATTCCATGCGGCTTCTGAGAATTCCCATCAAACGTAATGAGAAGGGTAGGTGAAGGAACAGCCGAAGGAGATCCAATGGAATTCCATAAAGACATCGACATGACGCACGTGGAAGCTCCTTCATCAATAACAGTGCAAAAAATATTAATCTTTCGGTATGTAGACTTTATCTAGAAAGCCATGTGATCAGGGAGTCGCTTTTTGACATTTAAAATGTCAAAAGTGAGCACTAAAGAGTTGGTTGGATCAACTGCCCCAATTTCCGAGAGTAAAGCACTTCGTTGAGCCAGACATAACTAGAGAACCTCTAAAGCGGACATGGCGAATGGAATCTGGGCCAGATCCTCCACAATGGAATAATTTTGTGCAGCCCTAGCATTAGGATTGATAGTCACGCGTTTAGCGGAACCTTTCGGTATCCGTGGTATAGTCTCAACAGGGGGTCGCTCAATATGAAGGTCAGTATTTCTGGGAGCAGTTTTGTCCTTGGAAGTTTCGGCTTCACCGTAATCACGTGACCAAGTAGCCACATGTACATTAGAACCCATCATGAAAACGTTCGATGATTTTTTGCCTTCCTGGCTGCCCCCCGAGGAGGTACCAGGATTTGAACTCGCGCCAGCAAGCAAGTGTTGCCCTTGGGGAAATGGGTTGGTTAACACAGCTTGAGAACTAGAAGCCCCTTGCTGCCCTAACAAGCACTGAGCATCCTGAATCTTCTGGCTGAGATGAGTTAAATGGTCTCCACTACATAACTTGCATGGAAACTTGACTTTCTTTTTAGACTCATTTCTACCCCCACCAGCATTATTGCCACATTTATTTGTGTCAGCCTTCCCATCCTGATTATTTTTCTTACCTCGTCCTTTCTTTTTCCCATTGGAGTTTTGATTTCATTTGGGGTTATCAGATTGGACGACATTAATCGAAGAGGGCTGGGAAGACGAAGTAGTAGACGATGTGACTTGGTTGTTTGAAGCAGTTTGCAATGACAACTGCTGCAATTGGCTCAACAATTTCACCGCGTTCATGTCTACTGATTCAACGATACCATCCCTATGGGGACCTGGCTTCGACTTGGCTATGTCAACCTTTGACCCAGGAGCATCTGGCAAGTATTTTTGTAGGATCCCAGACTGAGAGTAGATCAATTCTAATTGCTGGGCCCTAAAAATAGCTTGCTCCTCAGAGTAAACTCCGGACATCGAGACATCCTTAGAGATCTCAGGTTGTAAAGATTTCAAAAACCATTCTAGATGGTAATTTGGAGGGATTTTGGCTTTAATGAGCCTCTTTCTCCGTCTCCATTCCTGAATATGGTCAGAAATGTGAGTTGTCGTGTCGTGACGAAAATTGGCCTGAAGTTCAGTTCCGGCATGATAATGGATGGGCAACTAGAAATGATTTCAGAAAATATTAGCTAAGTTGGCAAAAGATGTAAAGCTACCCCCTGGCAACTCTATATACCATTTGGCTACATTACCAGTCAAGGTGCACTAAAAAAGTCTCAACCTAACTGAATCATCAATAAGGGAGTTCGACGAGCACCACAAATGGAATGTGGTCACATGGTCGCCTGGGTCCTCACCACTCTTCCCTTCGAATTTGGGAATGTTCGAAGGGAGTTTGGTTGGGACCGGAGGTGAGGCCGGATTATATTTGATTGGATCATTTGTTAACTTTGTGAGGTCTGGCAAGTTCAAAGTTGCCAAAAACGAAAGCCTAGGAGGACCTTGGGGGTTCCACCCAGACTGGGCAGAACTCCCAAAGTTCTGAAAAGATTGGCTTGGATTTTGGAAGGCACCAGGCTGCCTGAAGTAACCTATAGAACTAGCTGAACCAAAAGGCATGCCTTGTGATCCAGCATAACTCGGAGTTTGACCAACTCCAGCCGCAACACCTCCATAACCGGCGAAGCTTCCTCCTAAAGGATTATAAGGAGCAGACAACCCCTGATAATGGTCCCAAGCAGAGGCTAGGGGAGGAATAATTTGAAATGAACTAACCATGGAGTATGGCCCATTCCCTTGCTGGCCGAGAAACGAATTCCCAGTTCCCATACTACTAACCGTAGGGTTAGCCCAACCTTGAAAAGGATTGCTACCTTGTCCTAAAGAAGAGAAAGGCATAGATCCAATTGTTGGGTTGGAATGTGGTATATGACCACTTCCAAAAGGAAAACCCTGGAATGAAGCTGATCCAACCATCATGGATGTGGCGACACTAAACGAAACTGACGAAATACCCTGTGAATGGGTGCCAAACGGGAAAAATCCAAAACTAAAAGCATTGGTTTGGGAGATTCTTCTTGTAGAAGGAATGGAGGTAGTCCCAACTAAAGATGTGCTACCAAAAGAACCAAATAAAGAAGTGGAGGGGATGGAAATAGTTCCTCCCCCTTGTACAGATATTGGAGTCTGCATAGTCATAGCACTTGTAGTAGAAGCCATGCTTCCAGTACTGGTCATCGATTGTAAGTGCGTAATATGACCTAGTCTTGATGGTCGATGCGTTGGAGACCCAACATATTGTAATACTTCCGGATGACTAGGAGGTAGGGGAGAATTTGAAACCGCTAACGACTCTGGGAGTTCTTCTACCTCTATGTTATCTTGCATCAGAAAGAGAACTCGAGAAAGTACTGGAGTATTTCTCTCTTGTCCTGTGGAAGTACCAGGTCTATCTTGAAACCTGATGCCCCCAAAGGGAGGATCAATCCACGATGCGTCAGCTGCCACAGGATGAAACCCACCGGCAGTATTACCTCTGTGCCTTCTAGGTGAAGGCTCTAAACTTGGTGGTGAAAGACCACGAAGTGGTCGAGACCGTCCAGGCGATCGGTTAGCCACTTTGAATTTTTTGTTAAGATCTAACTAAAGACTCAAAAAATTGAAAGCTAGGCCAACTAGGAGCACAGAGCACACACTATAAAGTCCCTTAAGATATCAACCAGTCAAACAACTTCCAATTATTTCCACTCCGGGTGATTAGGATCGGACACCAAAATACGAGAAAGTGAAGTAAGGGGTCATCCAAAGATAGTCTAGGATAATGACGGCCTAGTCCTCTCAGCGGAGGTAATAGAGGAAGTTATGCTAACCTCCTAACAATAGCCTGCACCAGTGCAAGCCCCCAAGCTTCACAAGGGTGCCCTCCAGTAGTACCGTTGAGAGTGATACAACGTCGACCTCAGGTGCCACGGAATTCCCCTCTGTAGGCACCTGTGTAGATCCCTAGGAGTAGCAACTAAGGTTGCCAACTCGTATCAGAAGCCAGGCAGATCTTGGTACTACTAGACTTTATGGTTTGATCTTTAGCCCTTTATGTTGCCTTGTTGTTTGATCTTTCACGCTCGAAGCTTCATTCACTTTTGGCTTTCATCTCATACACTTTGACATTGATATACTTTTATTTGGCTGATTTATCTTTTTCCTTTTACTCTGTTTTTACTTTTACTTTACATTTTAATTGTGTATTTCAACAGTAATTTATTTTGTTTTTCCATGTATTAGCGTTTGTTGGTTGGATATTGGTCAACTTTTTGTATGTTTTATCTGTTTGTCTTCTAACTGTGTACCCTGTCTAGTTCCTCTATTTTGATAGTCAATGTCTCTCTGTGAATCATTTCTTCTCTGTTCTGTGCATAATTGTGTTCTTCTTCTTAATAAAGGCTTTTGAATAAATTTCTTTTCAAGTCTTAGAGTAAAAAAGTTTTATGACTAGTATCAAAATTTTTTATCCAAGCTCTGGTCTTCTGCTAATTACCTGCAAAATACAAAAATCATTAAGAAAACATAGGTTGGCAGGAAAGGCAATGGATGGCTTTATTGCACAGGGATGTCTGAGGAAGGAGTCATGGCAATGTTTTGAAAGTAATCGGAGGTCGAATTGTGTTGTAGAGGTTTAGGGTGGCGCCAGAAGTGTTTGATAGGTTTTACTGTGAAACAGGGCAAAAGGAATGAAAACAAGGGTTTTCAGGGTTTTAACGGGAAACTTTTTAAATTTGGTGCGAGATTATTTAAGTGAATAGTGATGGTTCATCGGTTTGAGTAGGGAGGTTGTTTCCTAGCCCATCATACCACTTTTGTAGTGAAGGCGGTTTTGAGGAGGGGTCACCTGATCTACCTCCTTTCCTAACACGTAGCATTTGGGGTTCGAGGGAAAACCGCTTTATCAAGTGGGTAACAATCAATCATCGGGCTCAGTTGATATGGCTGTGGACCATTAGATGATGGGGCAGCTGAACAAACAACAGTTAGGTGGCAAAATTGTGCGGACGAAATGAACAGGAGTTGAGGGGGGGGGGAGGCAGGGGTTTTAATCACGGTGGTTTATGAGTAATGTGGGGTTTAATCATGGGAATAGGGAATTAGGTGAAGTTAATGAAGGTTTTAAATGGTCTGTGTGAAGAATTGATAGGTTAAGTGGGTTTTGTCGGGGGAAAGAACAAAACTATAGTTCATAGTTAAATTATGGGTGGGGATAATACATAGGGGATTTAATTAATATAGGGGAAAGGTATTTAGGAGCTATATAATTAAATTAGAAATTAATATGAAAGGAAATGAGCGGGGATGAAAAATAGCATTAAGTGTAATGTCATATTTATGCATTTCTCTCACATACACTTTGTTGCACTAAAAATTGCCACCTTGACATTCTGCTATCTGTGTGAGTTCATTACCACTCATACTTTCCTCCTCTGCAAGTCTAAAACATCTGTTCCTCATATCAAGCCTTGAAAAGAAAAGAAAAGATCTCAAAATTTTGTAAAACTCTGGTTCCGCACTTTCTCTTAGTATTACCTGAGGTCCCGCACCTAATGGTCATGTCTCTGGTATAACCCATGTAAAAGTTAAAAGGCACAAGTATATTCTGAAAAACTCACTTTCAGTTATTTCTAGAAGCTTCTAGAAGGAATCTTGAGGTGGCAAGTTCACTCTTTTAAGGTTCATGTATCCCATACCTTAAGGAGCTAACCGCTTGATGTGAGGAGCTTATCCCTTTGAAGGAGGATTCTATTCCTTCATAGGTGGAACTGTAACCTCCTCCACTACACTATAAAAAGAAGCATAGGGCTGGTTAACTAGGAGTTAGAAGCTTACTATTTTTTGAGGGAAAATGCTGTTGGAACTTAGTCTTCTTTAGTTGATTTTTTATGAGGAAAGATTACATACCTCTAAGATCTCATTTGGAAGAGTGCAAGCTTGTCAAAGTAAAGGAAATTCCTGTTTCAGACCACAGGAAGAGCTTGTCCAACATTAAGGCTGAAAAGGTTGTAAGGTTCTTCTACTTCAAAATTAAAAGAAATAAATTTGTTTTTCTCAATAAGCTGTTGATTCATGGTATATTTTATGGATTCCTTGATCACCATAATAGACATTATTTATGATATTTGCTATGCAGGTGCTATTTTATGTTTGATTGTTTGTGATTGTAGGTCCTCAAAGGTAACTCTTTCTAACGATTGAAGGATGACTATAATGAACAAGCATTGGGTCTAAGGTAGGATCTTAACACCTTTGTAGTATTTGCTTATAAATCGCATATGTCTAGAGAAATATAGGTTTGTTTGTCTGTTTGTTGCTAGACTATCTTTTGATACTAGGGAGATTGTCCTTGTCCACAAGATTGATTTATCTGGCCAACAAATAGGCGACTCCACTAGGGAATGGTATTTGGTTTTGGTTTTCCTCTGTTTTGACTTGAGAAAATTGTTTCGTTTCTGGTTTTTGATTGATGTATACTGGCTTGGGTAGTTTTTAGAATCTAGATTAATTTTTTTTTTTCGAAGTTTTCAGGGGACTGCACTTTCTCTTTACAGACAGTGCAGACATCTCCACACCTTTCCTTTAGTAAACAAAGCGGAACCGCACCTATTTCTTCTAGAGCCTGCGGACCCTATAATTTTTTTTGAAAAACCTAAAATATCTTCTTACAATTAAGTTTAGGTTTCATTTAAGATTCTTATTTTCTACCAAGATGTGTATTTTTCCTGTCAAAAATCTCTTGTGAGTGAGTTCCAATAGTATTTTTGTTTTGGATGATTTTCTAGAAGTTTTGCATGCTTGGAGTGGTTTTCACTTTGTCTCTGTAGTGACTCAAATATCATAAGCTTGACAAACCTTAGATCACCCTGGTCCCTTTTCGTCTTCTTGATGAGTCTGACTTGGTTGTGAAATATATCCTTTGTGAGAAATAGATTTAGTTTTCTCGTTGCAAATCGCTGAACAAACTTGGTTATAAGTTTTGAATTTCATTTTTACAAAAGAAAACATATCTAGATGTTTTTTTATTGGTTTCTTATTCTGTGCAGATGAAGCCTTAGTTTGCTGAACAACTAAGTAAAACATCCTAAAAAAGAATTGAAGCTTTTATTCAATTAGATTTTTAATGTTTTTAGATCTCAAAATTAGTTTTTGTAGTTTTGAGTGTTTTTATAGAACTTGTAGATCTCTTTTGAAGAAAATTGTTTTTTGTAGTTTCGAGACTTGAAAAGTGAAAGGGATTTATTGTGAGCATTAGTGATTTGTCTCGTTTTGAGTTCTTATTAAAAAACAAAAAGATTTTCTTTGCATTTCCATGTTGAAAGAAAGAATTGTTTCTTAAAGAATTGCATTCTCAAACTCTTTCTTTTAGCTAGAATTTCATTGAAAGAAAAACGAATTGCTTATCATTTTAGGTGCATTTTTTAGTGTGTTTGGAGTCGAGTCTTCACACCATCAAAGTTTCATTTCCATACCTATCGACTTAAAGAGCAACCCTTAGAAGCAATACTTAATTAAAATTGATCTATTAATATTTTCTACTTTTAGGGCTCTTATCACCAATATAGCTTAGGCTAGTATCTTGGAGTAGGGAGTAATTAACTCTCCAAGGTAGTTAAAAAAAACAAGTAGATACATCTTGCGGTAGGAAATAAATCCAATTGTAATTGATACATTCTGGGAAGCTTCTCTTAAAGGAGTCAATCACAAGATCATGTCCGAACCTTTGAGACAATCAATTCTATTTCATTGAGAAAGATAGAAGATTTGTGCATATTATAAATGGTAAACCTCATATTAACCATTGTTGAGGAGCTTGGGGTCACTTTTTGGTAAACCTCGGATTGACCATGTCAAGGAGCCTTCAAGGGGATTGAGCTTTGTTACTCTGCCCTTGTGCGTGGAATCGGATCGTAGACTATTCCCCTAGTTGTATTTTTTGCTGTTGGTAACCTTAGTGTCCGTAAACTTAATATTATTTCCTAAGGTGATGGTGAAGGAAAGATCTCACTGTACCTGGAGCAGACATCGACTAGACTCACTTGGACTCTCTGGAGGGTTCTCTTCACTCGAGATGGTTTTGTGAAGAAACTTATGCCAGTCTGTTTAATTAAGTAGGTTGTCGAGGTAACTGTTCCAACCGCCCTTTATGTATTAAACTTCTACTAAGTTGTATTTCATCACCAACTAGTGTTTTTAGTACGGGAAGTTACTGTTTGTGTGTGGTTTGAACTCTTAGATTTTTTAGGCTTGTGATTCAGTTGTTTGTTTCTTTAGAGAGTTTAGGTGTTTTTATTGAATTTTTCTTTGTTTGCATGTGACTATTTTATATTTAATCGTGGCTGAATTACTGAGACAATCTCATAGACTTCAGGGAAAACCTCCTGAGTATACACCAAGCCAACTTGAAGGGCTGCAAGCTCTCATATCACCTAGTGACAGTAGAGTTGGATCACCAGAAGCGAGAGAATCATCTCTAATTGTCCATCCTAATTATCAAATACAAACAACAGAGTATATTCAAGAGCCAATTTCATTTTCTGAAGTTACTGGTAGTATTTCTGCTTCCAGTGAATTAGCTAAAGAACCTGAAATTTTTGAGCCTGACACTGAACCTGCTATTTTTGAACCATCTTCAGGATTTGTTACTCCAACTTCTAGTGATCCTGGTTCACTTAGGGTAGGAAATATCATTACTCTAAATCTTCCTTCTGGCCTCATTTCCATTGAAGAACTTGTCAGTCTAGACGAAGACGTAACTCTTCCTGAAAACCAACAGACTTTAAATCTTAGGGAGTGTGAATCAATATTCTACAGTCCTTTTAAGAGTTTTGCTTGGTATTTATCATTCACAAAATTTTTAGAAAACCCGGGTCTTATTTTTTCACCACATCAAATTCCTTTTCATCCTACACCAAGAGGTTATTATCCTTCATCAATCATGTCAAGACAGTCATCTATGTTTTCCCAATCACCAGAAACATTTTTATTAGGCGTTCCTTCTGTTCCTTTAGGGTACTGGTCACTCTCTGTTACTTTTTCAGGAGCAACTCCTCAACCGATTGAACAAGTGTTATCATCTGGTAGTAATTGAACTCAAATGTTGAATGCATAACAAATCCTTATGATATATGGTAGTACTCCAAATCCTCAACCTCAAGGTAGTCAGTTACTGCCTAGGGCTCAACCCTAAGGTAGTCAGTTACCGCCTGAGGGGCAACCCCAAGGTAGTCAGTTTCTGTTTGGGGGCAACTTCAAGGTAGTTAGTTACTGCTTGGAGGTCGACCTCAAGGTTTTCAACCTTCAGGATGGTACATACCCCAAGGTCAACCCCAGACTCAGTACATACCTCAAGGTCAACCCCAGTTTCAGTACATACCTCAAGGTCAACCCTAGTTTTAGTACGTGCCTCAGGGTTATCAACCTCAAGGTCAGTAGCCAACTCAAGGTTTCCAACCGCCTTCTAGTCAATCATTTTTACAAGGAGCTAGAAATGTACCGCCTAATTATTAGCCCTATGTTCAACCAGGTTATGGTCCTCCATATGCACAACCTTTTAGGGGTCCATACTCCAAAATGAAAATGGTGTGGGATCCATCTCAAACTCAATAGAATATGCAACCTAATGTACAGTTACTTGATCAACCTAGACAACCTTTGGTTTCTGGTTCCACCGAGCAACATGTCCAACCTACTATTCAAATCTCTATATCTGGTACAGTTCAGCAGCCTGGGCCTAGCTCACCTTGTACTCCGCCTCAAACTGCTGCAACTACTACAACTTCTGTTCAACCTACAACACCTGTTTCTGGAGTATCTGCAGCTCTGGTTTCTACTACCCCTACATCAGTGCAAATTCCTCAAGTCTCTATGCCACAGTCAAGACCTACAGTTCAGACTTCGGTCTAGATGCCTGCAGGACAAGCTGGTACAAGTATGATTGCTACAATTGCCACAATTCAATGACAATTCACATATCAATCATACCAAGGATAGTATCAATCCAGTCCTACTGTACAAAACCCAGTTTATCAGTATCAACTCTATCGTGGCTATACTTATCAACAGCCTCAACAACCCTAGTTTGGTCCGATTAATCCTGGTTTTCCAGGAGGTTATAACATTCCTAATAGAAATCCAATTCCAGGTTATCCTGGATATCCTCCTCCTAGAGTTGGTCTCATTACTTAAGGTTTTCGTGACCCTAACCATCAGTTACCATTTATTGCAACTTTGGATTTCCTTGATTTTTCGTGCCTTACGAATGATTCAATTTACTATCTTCCGTATTGGCCACCAATGCCTAGTAAGTTGCCCAATGATATCCCAAAATTCGAGGGTAAGTCAGGAGAGGATCCATCAAATCACATTATGAATTATCAGCTCTGGTGTGCATCTAATTCAATCATTAATGATTCAATTTGATTGTGTCTTTTTCAACGATGTCTTATCGGTCTCGCCGCCAAATGGTACATTGAGTTACCACAAGGATCTTTTTATAATTTCAATCAGTTAGCCATTGCTTTCTTAACTCATTTTCAGTTAACTGTTAGATACAACAGTGGCACGGAACTGTTAACCTCACTAAAACAATCCACATCCACATATATTTCTGATCATATTCACGAATGGCAACGTAGAAGGCGTTTAGTGAAAGTTTTCATTCTAGATCAAATTTTAGCGGAATGGTTCATTAAATCATTGTTACCCAAAATCACTGAAGATGTAGCTAAGGGAGGAGTTGTCACTGAAGAACAAGTCATTGCTCAGGCTTAGTACCTTGACCTCATCTATACGCAATCAAGTACTTTACAGGAAAAAATCCCTGATCTTCCAAAACATGGTCAAATAATTGCAGCTCCTTCAGGATCTCATGCCGCTGATGGTATGATTGGTTCAGTTAGTACTAAAAGTAAGAAGAATTCTTCTCCTATAATAACTTTAACTGATTCCCCGGAAGGATATTCTTCCGCTGAAGTTTCTGCCGACATCCATGTCGTAGAATCATCTACGACCAAATCACAATTCGGTAGTAAAGAGAAGGGGAAGAAGAAAAACAAACAAAATTCAAAAGATAAAACAAATAAAAATGAATCTACTGATGAAAAACATAAACCTCGCTATCCTTGTTTCATTTGCGACGAGGATCATTTTACCAAAGAATGCCCACATCAAGCAGAGGTTTCGAAATTCATTAAAGGTTCTCAAACACCTGTTGTCTTGAATGATCCTTTTCCTACTCAAGATAGTAAGATGATTGGTTCTTCCTCGAATGCCTCAGAAGAACCCATTATGATGATGTCTCATGTTAGGATTGTGACGTGATCGCAAGATTATGGTAGTAAAAATCCTGTTGGTGGTAAAGAAGCAGAATCTTCTAATTCAAACACATCAACTACACCTCCTCCTAGTTTTGATCCACTATAGATTGAGAAACCCAACCCTAACTTAGTAATCAAACCACATGCTAAAGGTATACTTCATAAATTAGCTTTCAATCCACATGTGAGAGCTGCTCAAAATTATAAGATTTTTGAAGACTTAGTATTTCCCCTTCAGCAATGTTGGCTTTGGAAGTGCTGCAATCATGTCGAGCACAGCGTAAATTAGTATTGTTTGCTACAGGAGTTGTCGATATTCAGGATTCCAACCTAATGATCTTTGATTTAGAGAATAGTACACCTTGCCTACCTGATCAAATGGCTATCCAGATTCCAGTTTTAGTCAAAAATAGACCTTTCTTTTGGACTGTGATTGATGAAGGGGCTTATACATGTATTATGTCAATCCAATGTTGGAATCACTTGGTTCTCCCACACTTACTATGTCTCCGATAATTCTAAAGGCTTTTGATGGCTGAGGGTTCCATCCTTTTGGTATTTTGTAGGATTTATCTATAAGGGTCGAAAGCAAAACCATAAATCTAGATGTGGAAGTGGTTGATGACCCTCTAGATTACGACCTTCTCCTGGGTTGTAGTTGGTCTTATGCTATGACTACTATTGTTTCATCAGTCTTTCGGCTTATCAAGTTTCCTCATAATGGAAAGATCATTACAATAGACCAGATGACTTATTTCTCATCCGACCCAACCTCTATAGATAGTATTCAGCACATCAGTAAAACAAATATCCCTTATAAGGATGTTGGTGTAGGTTTGGTTAAAGACTCTGGTTTACTAGGAACTTTTTCCTCCCCTCCTCCTAACGTATCGCCTTCTATTGCAAATATTCATATGATTTCATCGAATACTATTACTTTTGATGATCCTTGGATCGTACCTTCCGATTCTGAGGTGGATTCATTTGATGCCGCGATGCCTTCGAGTCCCTTTGAAATTGCATATCAAGTTGTACAGTCATTTTCTGATTCCTGACCAATCTCGAGGATAGTTTGTTCCTATGTAAACCTCGTTAAAAAATGAAACTGGGTGTCTCGAGGATAGTTTCTCCTATGTCAACCTCATTCAAAAATGAAACCTGGTGTATCGAGAAGAGTTTGATCTTGTCTCAACCTCATTAAAAAATGAAACAAGGATCATGGAGCATAGTTCCTTATCTTGTGTCAAGCTCGTTAAAAAATGAAACAAGGAGTCGTGAGCATAGTTCCTTGTCTTATGTCAAGCTCGTTAAAAAATGAATCAAGGGTTTTGAGGAAAGTTCTTGATCTTGTGTCAGCCTTGTTAAAAAATGAAACAAGAGTTATGAGGATAGTTATTTTACTGTGTCAAGCTCATTAAAAAATGAAACAACTCACTTTCCGAATCGAGTCTTTGATTAAGATCTCGTAAAATCCAAGTTGAGTCTTTCTAAGATCTCGAAAGTGAACTTTCATTCCATCCACCTCGTTGAATGCAATGAAGCTTGGGGGGCATGTATGTAGATTTGAGTCATTGTGCTGGGGGCATGTGAACTTATAACAAGCATAGTTTTTTGTTTCAAGCTTGTGTAAACATGAAACCAGATCCAAGCAGAGTTCTCCATCATTCAAGCTTGTGTAAAAATGAACCCATACCCAATTTACATCTCGTGATCGCCATTTCTATCTGCTAAATTTTGCTAGATGAGCCTTGGTTGTTTCATTCCATCACCACCATCTCTTTGGCTGATCATATGCTTTCACTTGGTTGTTTTTCCTTTCCTGAGGGACCACAGTGATGAGTGATTTTATTAGCCAGCCTTTTAACCATTACATTTTTTGAGCAGTTCCACCATTGCTGGAACTAGTTGCTACCCTTTATACCACTCATTCCTCTAGGACGAGTCTTCTTTAAGCTCTTTTCTGACTCGTAAAATATGAAAATATTGTCAAGTGTTTCCCCTTTTAACTCGTTAAAAAGAATTAAAAAGGTGGTCCACTTTTAGCTCTTTTCTGACTGTATAAACATGAAAAGGTCACTGGACTTTTGTCTTTTCAGGTTCGATATTGGTTATGAAACGACGTGTCTTCGATCACTTTTCTACTTTTTCAAATCAAGGTCACTAATTATGAAAAGTACTCCTTGATCGTAATTGTCAAGCAGTTCTCTCGAGTATTATTTTATAGTTTTTCGGGCTCGAGGGACACAAATTTATGAAAAAGAGAAATATTGGAGTCCTCTTTAAGCCCTTTTCAGACTTTCAAAAATTGAAAAGATTTTCGAGCACTTGATTGTTCGAACTCGTTAAAATAAATGAATAATTGTCCCTTCAGTATAAGTTTACCCCTTTTAAGGACTGAAATGGACTATTTACGAAAAAGGTATATGCTGACTAATTACGATCAATAGAGTCCTCTTTAAACTCTTTTCAGACTTGATAAACATGAAAAGATTGTCGAGCGCTTGTCTTTTCTAACTCGTTAAAGTATTGGAAATGTCATCCCTCCTGTATTATTTTATCCTTTTTCGGACCTAAGGGATTATTTTACGAAAAAGTACCCCCATGTAGTTTTCTTAAGTTTTTCTTCTCACTCCCTAAAATTGAAAAACGTCGAGTTTCTCCTATACTCGACTCGTTAAAATTTAACAGTAAAGGACCTGTTCAATTTTAAACAGGAACGAACCACTTCTTCTTAGGGTTCAAATTTTAAACTAAGCTGGACTCATCCGAAGGATGAGCTTATAAACAAGCAAATGTTATCCTCCTCAAGCTTGTTAAAAATAAAGAGGTACTTGCCAAAAATGGTGGGGGAAAAGAGATAAAAATTGTCAGAGTATGCACAGCAGAAACAAAACAGTTATACACACAGTAGAAATCATGAAACAACAAGTTTAACATGGTTCACCCAACCAATCTGGGCTATGTCCACCAAACAAAGGCATCAACAATCTTATTATTCAGTAGTAGATTACAACACTTTAATTCCTCACATACTCTCAGCTCAAACATCCTCTACGAGCTTACATTTTATAGCTGGGAGTAGAAAACTGAATCATAAATTCTCTCACAACAAATATAGGAAGCAATAACTCCTCCTTAGAAATAACTGGAGCTAACTTAGCAACAAAACCTATTGTTGTCACATTCATGAGATTTTTTCCTAATTTAACTAACAAAAAAATATCAACAATCTCCACCTTGACAACAATTAGCCTGATACGTTGTTCCTTTATTATTTTATCTTTTCTACAAGCCAAGAGAATCTAGACACCAATGTAGATTCTAAAAAAAAACTAGTTTTGTGAACATGTCTGCACAGTTTTCCTTTGTATGCACTTTTTCAAGAGAGACTCCCCTTTCAGTGATAACCTATCTTACAAAATGGTACTTGATAGGTATATGCTTTGATTTACTATGATAGGCCAGATTCTTAGCCAAATGAATTACACTTTGACTATCACAAAATAACTTGATGTTGTCCTATAACCTACCAAACTCACCAAACAAACCTTTCAACCAAATTGCTTCTTTGCAAGCATGTGAGGCAGTTATGTATTCTGCTTCAGTAGTGGATAAAGCAACAATATTCTGTAGCTTTAACATCCAGCTAATAGCTCCACCTGCAAGAGTAAAGACATACCCTAATGTTGACTTTATCTTATCCAAATCACCTCCAAAATTGGAATCAACATATCCGCAAACAAATTCACTACTCCTATTATAAGTGATACAATAATCACTTGTGCCTCTCAAATACCAAAGCACCCATTTTACCGCTGACCAATGTTCTTTTTCTGGATTTTCCATATACCTGCTGACAACCCCAACTAATGTGAAATATCTGGTCGAGTACAAACCATCTTATACATCAAACAACCCACTACATTGGCATATGGAATTCGAGACATATATTCTTTTTCTTCATTTGTATTAGGACATAAACTACAAGAAAGCTTAAAATGGGAAGCTAAAGGGACTGAAACAGGCTTCAGATTGTTCATACCAAACCTCAAAAGTATTTTCTCATTATACTTCTGTTGTGATAGCCACAACTTACCATTGCTCTTGTCTCTGAAAATCTCCATGCCCAAAATCTGTCTTGCTGCTCCTAGATCTTTCATATCAAATGTCCTAGCCATCTGAGCCTTTAACCTATTGATCTATATTATGCTTTTGCTTGGTAAAAGCATATCGTGAACATACAACACTAAGATAATGAACATGCCATTACTTAATTTCTTAAAGTAAACACAATGATCATATTCACTTCTTATATAATTTTGACTCATCATGTAAGAATCAAATTTCTTGTACCATTATGGAGGCGACTGCTTCAGACCATAGAAAGACGTTAACCACTCTTGAACATGACACTTTTTGTTAACCTGGGTTGGGAAATAATTTCCCTAATAGTTAATCAAACCACATTGAAAGTCTTCAGCCAGTTTCTAGGTATTAGCTTTGGGTCAATTGTCACCAAGCCATCTGTAGTGTCATTATGTGTTCAAGAGAATAGTTCAAACAAACCATTCATCTACAAGATATCTGTCATCCATTTTGACCATCCCTGAGTAAGTCCTTGCCGATATATTTCTTCAAAACTTGATCTATGATTTCATGTTGTGGGCTTGCCTATGACAGATCACTTTTTATCGATTTCAGCTCATTATCTAGGAAGTTGATCTAGAACATGTTAGTACCTTGAAATCTGCATGCCCTAATGGCAGGTTTCTCACCTTCAATGATAGGTTGCATCATTAACCTTCGATCAAATGATTCTATGACATGTTTGACTTCAGCTCATTTATTCACATTTCATGGATTGTACTGAGTACTTTAAGAGCCATTAACATTACTGGTGGTTTCCCTCGCACTTGTCAATAGTCCACATCATTGGTTGGTAATCAAGTGGTTTCTACCGTGTTTGACTTCGACACATTCATTCACATGGAAAGAATCGTACTAGTTCGGGAAGTTGAAATCAAGACCCTGGATCTAGTTTGTACCATCCAGGCTGCAAGGAATTTTGTTATTCATTATGCAATGGACTATTCATAAACAAATGGCTATGTCCATACCATGTCTACATATTTCTATACTCTTGATGTATTAAAAATCATTCCTGTATCAAAACAGTTTAGTCAGTTTTGATCTGAGTATGCGAATGCCTACCTCAGCGATGATATGTCTACATATACATATTTTTCATTGAATGTTTTTACAGGTTCTGACTGGGGTGTCCCCAAGATGATCCTTGAAATGATAAAGTACTTCACTCTTCATACATGACAAACTCTATCTCCATCTATTATAGAATTCGCACTTTAGGGGTAAATCTGTTGCACTAAAAATTGTCACCTTGACATTCTGCTATCTATGTGAGTTCATTACCACTCATACTTTCCTCCTCTGCAAGTCTAAAACATCAGTTCTTCATATGAAGCCCTAAAAATAAGATAAAATATCTCAAAAATTTGTAAAACTCTAGTTCCGCACTTTCTCTTTGTATTACTTGCGGTCCCACACCTAATGGTCATGTCTCTGGCACACCTGACTACACTGTCTCTATGTTAAAGGAGCGTACACCTGTAAAAGTTAAAAGGCATAAGTATATTTTGAAAAACTCACTTTCATTTATTTCTAGAAGCTTCTGGAAGGAATATTGAGGTGGCAAGTTTGCTATTTTAAGGTTCATGTATCCCTTAGCTTAAGGAGCTAACCCCTTGATGTGAGGAGCTTATCCCTTTGAAGGAGGTTTCTATCCCTTCATAGGTGGAACTATAACCTCCTTCTCTTCACTATAAAAAGAAGCATTAGGTTGATTAATAGGGAGTTAGAAGCTTATGATTTTTTGAGGGAAAATGCTGCTGGAACTTAGTCTTCTTTAGTTCAGTTTTTATGAGGAAACATTACATACCTCTAAGGTCTCATTTGGAAGAGTGCAAGGCTTGTCAAAGTAAAGGAAATTCCTGTTTTCGACCCCAGGAAGAGCTTGTTCAACATCAAGGCTGAAAAGGTTGTAATGTTCCTCTACTTCAAAGTTAATACAAATAAATTTGTTTCTCTCAATAAGCTGTTGATTCATGGTTTATTTTATGGATTCCTTGATCACCATAATAGACATGATTTATGATATTTACTATGCAAGTGTTATTTAATGTTTTCTTGTTTGTGAGTGCAGGTCCTTAAAGGTAACTCTTTCGAATGATTAAAGGATGACTACTATGAACAAGCATTGGATCTAAGGTAGGATCTTAACACCTTTGTAATATTTACTTACAAATTGCATATATCTAGAGAAAGATAGGTTTGTTTGGTTGTTTGTTGCTAGAGTATCTTCTAATACTAGGGAGATCAACCTTGTTCGCAAGATCAATTTACCAGCTAACACACTTAATACTTAAGATAAGATGTTTTTGTGGATTTTTTGAGTGAAAGGTAATTTCACATGGGGTTATTTACTTTCTCCTAGGTAAATGCAGTTTAACCTTAGGAAAAAGGGGTTTTATTAGGCTACTAGGGGAAATGAGTGGAGATGAATAGTTATGAAGGGGATTCTAACACTTGATGTCCAGAAGTCATTAAGCTAAGGGTCCGGTCCCTCCAAAAGTAAGAGAAATGCTTTGAGCCTTTATGACTTCAAGGATTTAAGTACTAGAACTTAGTTATGAATCAGGAAATTAGTAGATAAAAGGGATGAAATGGCTGAGGGGATGTTAATTAAACTAACATGTAAACCATTGTTCTTGCTTTCTTTACTACTCATGCACATTGAAAGATGTATTTAAACATGACATAAGTGCTTTTGTGTAATCAACTTGATACTTTAGCAACCTTTCTTCTACTTACCCATTTCTTACCCTACCATTTTTTCTACATTTTATTTGGGTGCATTTAGGCTAGAAAACCCTTATCAATCCTTTTTTTCTAAAAGTAAACTATCTATTTATAATCTTATACCATCCAAGGGCTTAGATTAAACTAATGAGCTCCTTTTATTTTCTCTACCTATCTAATGATCTGTCAAGATTAAACTGTTTGGTGATATTTTATCTCTAACTATAAAAATAAAGTTCAAAGCATGACATAATCAAGATTCAACAATTTGATTACCATGGATTATGGCTTGAGTAATAAGCTGGAGACAATCATTATTATGCATGAAAGTAAATAGTATTGGCATTTATACTTGCACACTTTCATTGTCTCTTTTTGTTTTTGGGGTTCATATATTTTCATTCTTTTACCTTCTCTTATTCTTTTTTCCTTTGATTTTTCTTTTAGGACATGCCCTCTTTACATTTTTTATTTTTAATATGGAAAATATCTACAGAAAGCAAAGGTATGTACAATATTACAAGGCTTAACCTTAGTCATTCAAAATTATGACTCCTATTGGTATAGGAACCTAACATCTTTGAAGAAAATATTTTTTTTTTTTCACAATTAATCTCTATTTGGTCGCAAAAACATTAAAAAGGCAGGAACACTCTTCTTCAAAAAAAAAAACTAGAGCAAAAACGCAACAAATTTGTGATTTGTGAAATTGAGCATTTCCTTCAACTTTAATTGATACAAATAGATTATAGATTACTTATGGAGCCTCGTCAATCTTTTCAATACCTTCATACACCTTATTTTCTTTATTTTCATTAAACCACCACCTTTGCAGTAGGAACACAACAAATCCCCTACAATATAAATGTAGCAAGTGTCCCACTCACATCCAAAGCACCTCGGAGGATGGATGATGAACTCTACGAGTTTTTTGAATAAAAAACATCTCATTATAACGTTTCATGTGGTCTAGAACTTTATTTGAGTGCAATTATGACTTTTCAAATTTAGAAATGTCCAAGCGCAATGTAAGGGAGAATCATAGTATCAACCTTACACCTTTGGTGCTTGCAAATGGTGACAAGGATATGACATAAAATTCTATTTGACTATGTAATTGACTGAAAATACACCACTAACTTGTCCCAAAGATTGAAAACAAAACCCACTATTACCTTTATCTATGACTTGGATGACACATTAACCATAGACTTACTAAAGCTAGAATTTTTATGAAATCAATGATTTGATGTCTTTCATCACTGAATTGTTTTTATATATCCTAACCTAAATTGAAAATAAATACTTGACCTCACACACTTCACAAAACGTGATTACTTGATCTCTATGAGATCATAGCAAAACTTTTACAAATTGGCCAAAACGATAAAATGACTAAACATGACTTTGATTATTATAGCATAGAACTCTAACAAAACTATTGACAAAATTTGAAGAAAGAGGTAGAAGAGTTTGTGGATAGATGCTTGGATTTTCAACAAGTAAAATAAGAATGTAAGAATCTAGGTGGTCTGCTACAACTGATTATGATTCGAGAGTGGAAGTGGAAGGCCATTTCCGTGCACTTCATCACATGTTTATGAGGACATCTAGATAGAATGATTCTATCATGGTTGTGGTTGACATGTTGAAAAATACAATGCACTTCATTCAAATAAATATACATATTCAGCTATTGATGTATCACATGTATTTATCATAGCAACGGTAAGGTTACATGGTGTTCCAAAAACAAATGTCTGATACATGGATGCTAAGTTCACTTCTAGGTTCTTGAAAGAGTTATTTGCAAGTTTGGGCATAAAGTTGGAATTCAACACAATATATCATCTGCAAATAGGTGGACAAACAGATAGGTTCAACAAGATATTGGAGGACATGTTTCGGATGTATATGGCGCATCAGGAGTGAAATTAGGAAGAGTATACTCCACCGGTTCGGTTCGCTTACAATAATGAATATGAGGACTCTATGAGGATGAGTCTATTGTAGGAAATATATGCGCGGAGTTACAATATTCTTATGAGTTGGAGTGGTCGAGTTAAAGGGGTATTGATTGGACAAGATATGTCAGCAGAGATGGAACAGGAAATGGAGGTTATCAAGAAGAATTTGGAAGCAACACATAATAGGCAGAAAAGTTACGCAGATTAGAATAGGATGATTAAGGAGTTTAAGGTTGTGCAATAGGTATACTTACACATTATGACCAAGAAGATCTTCTTGAGGATTGGATCATGTGCCATGTTGGCACCTCGGTATTGTGGACCTTTCAATATTACTTAGATGATTGGACTAGTGGCCTATCGACTAGCACTTCCCTCGATAGTGAAAGTCCATTATGTTTTTCATGTGCCATTTCTTAAGACTTATTTTAAATATGTTATTGATGTGATTTAATGATCTTTATTACAGGTGGATCGAGAAGAAGAATTCTTGTTGGAACCTTAGTTCATTTTGCAGAGAAATATTCTCATGCTCTAGAATCGAGCAATCAAGTAGGTTAAAGTGCAATGAAAGAACTTTGGGCCCAACGAAGCTCCATGGGAGATGGTACATCAGATGCACTCTGTATCTACTTCTCTATTCACTTGTTGAGTGAATTTTCCTGATATATGTTTTGGTGTGATGTTTTCACATGTGTATATATGTATATGGATGTAAATACTACCACGAGTTTTAATATAAAGCTCCAATAAGCGGTATGGGTATGTTTTCAATTTTCTTATGTTTCTCATGTTGGTTTCCTTCAACATATTGATAATTGTAAATACTGAAATGAGCTAAGTTATAAAGCTCCATGGGCAGTATGTTTTGCTTTCAACAATCTTGTTGGTTGTAGGTGTCAATGAACATTGAGGATGGTGTTCCCCTATAGGGGACATTCTCTAACATCCCTTGTTAAAAATCCTTGTAATAGAGTTAATAAAGGAAAAACAATAACCATGGTCATGGGACACGTATTCCAAGTTGAATGTTGGGAAAACCACAGTGACGAGGATCACTTGTGATTAGTTAATGGCTATGGAAATTGGCAAACAAAATGGAAAAGGATTTGGAAAGGCATGAGGCATTAATTAGCATTTTATTTATGAAAGTAATGGAAAATATGGGAAAAGGGAGGTGAAAGGTCACAGGTTAGATGTGGGGAGGAAAATGAAATAAAATACTGGAAAATTTAATAAAATAGAGGCCTCATTTATAAAAAGTCTTTTGAGAATCAATTAACAGACTTTGATATATTTAGTTTTGGAGCTCTCTCTCTATTATATCTCTCTCATACACTTAGAAACTTAGATTTCTTGGAGGACTCTTGGAGAAGTGTGGCATGGTTTGCATTAGGAGAAAGAAGGAAATGGAAGACCAATAAATCACAAGAGGACATCAAGATCAACAACTAAAATGGGCTTTTCTTGCAGGTACCGAGGTCAATGTATGATTGCATTGCTAATTTTTGCATGCATGGCATATGCATGGGGTTCATGGTTTTGATTTGTCATTGACATGGAGGATTGCCTAGATTGAGGGTGGTTTTCCTATCCATTCCATTTCTTGGATAATCATGACGTTGTGGGTTTTACTTTTGTTTTCTAGTTGGTTCTCATGTTCCTTTGGTTGGTGGTTGAGTTATTAGTTTCTACAAGCCTTAGTTTGACAAACGTTATGGAAGCCCTATAATAGCTTGGGTTGAGTTACTAGTGGTGGAAGCCTTGGCTGGAAAAATGTTGTGGAAGCCCTTGGTTGGTTGAGTTACTAGTTATGGAAGTCATCATTGGAAAAACACTTTGGAAGCCTCACAACAATTGTGGTTTGAGTTACTAGTCATGGAATCCTTGGTTGGAACAAACACTCTCGATCACACGACAACTTGTATAGAGACCGATATGTTGATGGTTAGTGATGTATGACTGTGAGGTGGAACCAATGGTCATGGTAGTTTTTCCTCTAGAATCCCTCATTTGGTTTTGTTTAGTTTGTTCCATGAGATCCCACATTCATGCTGGGAATATGATGAATGGATGATTCGTTCAAAGAGATAATTGGCTCAACACAATCTATGGTGAGGTGGTATGTGGAAGTTCAACACCTTGTTGCATTTTTCATATGTTAACAAGAGCTTGATTCCTCTTGTATTTGATGGGTAAATATATTGTTTTTTTTGTCATTTTTATGACTGCTATATCCTGGTTATTTCTATTGGTTATTTGTTTGTTATGAGGATTTTTTATGACAAACTTGATGTATGGTTCTCATAATGTTTTGATTAGAAAATTAATAAAAAACGAATATATGGCCTAATATATGATAATGCAACTATTTTGGTAAGGAGTCAATGCTTCCTTATGAATCTAATATAAGTACGACACCCCTATGCTCATATCTCTTCTTATGACTGGTATATTACACATTTGTGACATCTTTAACGAAATGTTTATCATGGCTAGTGGGGATCAGATTAAGTACTTATACCAATATGTGCATTCGTAACCTTGTTTCAATGTTATTCATCATTTCTAAAACTTTCATGAAGTTTTGAGAAGTGACCTTTGACGTGGCCCTGAAAAAGTGGCTCAGAATCCAGGATCACTAGCACAAAACTACTTGAAAAAATTCACAGTCGCTAGCATACCTTGCTATCAAATCAACTTGAAAGTCGCAATTTCATGCATGTCTTGTGATCAAAGAGACTCAAGGTCCTCATCAACATATTGTGAAGTGGTTTCATGGGTTGACCACCGCGAAGAGTTGGTTGGCTCCTCACGGTTCTATAACATTTGTGGAAGATCACTTTGGTTTCATTATTTTGTTTCCACTTCCTTAACTATATGTGGTGGGTTGAACCACATCATAGTAGCCTCTCGTCACATGTTTACCCCAACAAACTCGTTAACTTGGGTAAATGTGGGAAGGGGGTGTTACATTATCAACAATTATTTGGTGGATGGTAGGAATTTAGTCTCCAAAGACTATTCTAAAGTATTTTAAATGTTGATATTTATCTCAAAAGTAGTTATGCCCTTTTTTCACTTTTAGTGAAATTAATTAATTAAAAAATGCCATATAGACATGAGTTATAGTTTTTTGAAAATGTGATATTATTAAGTAAAGTGGGAGTGAACCTCTATGGTTAAGAATAATGTTATGTGTTTTTCTAAATGCTTATATGTTTACCTCATATATTAGCTCTTTTTATAACTAATATAATAATAGAAGTTTAAAATTAAGTTATCATTTAGTTAATTTTAGTGAATATTTTATTTTATTAATTTATTTATTTTTTGGCAATGTGATATGTATCATGAGGTAAGTTTCTTAATGACTATTGATATCTACTAGCCATTTAATTTATATGGATGCATTAATTGTTAGGTAGACATTAGGGTATTTAATTATATTTTAAAGGTAGTTATGTTGTTTGATTTAAATTCATTAATTAAGAAAATGTCATAGGTTTTTTGGGGTTGTGGTAGTAAGCCATGACATCAAATATCTTTATGATTAAAAAACTTATTACATGTTGTTTTAAATATTTAAATTTTAACACATTTATTGATTATTTAATTAGTTTTTATGACAATTTTGTTTTAACAACATCAATTTTATCATGTACATATATTAATTATAATTAATCATAAAATAGTAATAATCTCATTTTTTTTTAATTTTGGCAAATGTGAGATGTATTATGAGGTAAGTTTTTAAGTGCCTATCCACACCTACTAGCCATTTAATTTATAGGGATGCATTAATTATTAGGTAAATATTGGGTGTTTAAACTCTATGACATATTCTAAACTATTCTTACTAGTAATCACAAATCAAAGGATGATATTTATTTTAAAGGTAGTTGTATTGTTTTATTTAAATTCATTAATCAAGAAAAAATCATTAGTGTTTCTGTATTAGTAAGCCATGACATTGTAACAATGTCTATGTCATAGATTTTCACTATTAAAAATCATATTACATGTTTTGTTAAATATATAAATTTGTAACACATATTAATTCTTTATAGTTGATAATAAAATAATAATAATTTAAAATAAAGTTATAATTTAATTAATTTTATGACTTATTTTTTTTCTAACATCATTATACTTATTACAAACATATATTAAGTTTTTATAATTAGTCATAAATACATTTTTTAAATATATAATTTTTTACATTATTTTTTTATACTTAATAATGAAATAGTGATAATTTAATATAAATTTTAATATAATGTTTTTCTTTTTAGCAAAATCAAATTTATCACACATATATATTAATTCTTTATAAAAAGAAAAAAAAAATTAAAATAAAGTTTCAATTTAGTTAATTTTTAGAGTTTTGTTTTAATGGTGTATCATGTAGTAATAAGTACTATTTTGAAAAACACACATCATTTTGAATTATAAAATGATTAGGTATGAAGGAGGCATTATCTATTTAATTGTTTTCAAATGATCATGAACTACTCACTTCTCATGAATTTGAATTTAAAATTGTCACTCCAAAAATTTCATTATAATAATAATAATGATCTTGACACTATTTATATTTTGTGTTAAGTCATGCCTTCTAAGTTCATGAATTTGAATTTAAATTGATAGCTCCCATAATTCCATAATAATAATAATAATAATAACAACATCACTTATATTGTGTTAAATCATGTTCTCTATCTATGTAAAGGTTTGAAATATTTTTTTAGACTACAAAAATCATGTCATTAATTCATAGGGGATTTAAATTTTATTTTAAAGATAGTTATGTTGTTTGATTTGACTTCATTAATTAAGAAAATGTCATAGGTTTTTTGGGTTTTAGTAGTAAGCCATGACATCAAATATCTTTATGATTAAAAAACTTATTACATGTTTTCTTAAATATTTAAATTTTAACACATATATTGATTATTTAATTAGTTTTTATGACAATTTTTTTAACAACATCAATTTTATCATGTACATATATTAATTATAATTAATTATGAAATAATAATAATCTCATTTTTTCTTTTTTAATTTTGGCAAATGTGAGATGTATTATGAGGTAAGTTTTTAAGTAGCTATCCATACCTACTAGCCATTTAATTTATAGGGATGCATTAGTTTTTAGGTAGATATTTGGTGTTTAAACTCTATGACATATTCTAAGATATTCTTACTAGTAATCACAAATCAAAGGATGATATTTATTTTAAAGGTAGTTGTATTGTTTTATTTAAAGTCATTAATTAAGAAAAGGTCATTATTGTTTTTGCATTAGTAAGCCATGACATTGTAACAATGTCAATGTCATAAGTTTTCACTATTAAAAATCATATTATATGTTTTGTCAAATATATAAATTTCTCACACACATTAATTCTTTATAGTTGATAATAAGATAATAATGATTTAAAATAAAATTATAATTTAATTAATTTTTATGACTTATTTTTTTTTTAACATCATTATACTTATTATAAACATATATTAATTTTCTATAATTAGTCATAAATACATTGTTTTAAATATATAAATTTTACATTAATTTTTTTATAGTTAATCAAAGCATTATTGCTTTTTGTATTAGTAACCATGCATTGTACAATGTGAATCATAACATACATTTCAAAACTAAAAAAATCATATATATATGTTTTGTCAAATATAAAAATTTCTCACACATTAATCTTATAGTTGATAATAAGATAATAATGATTTAAATAAAATACATTTAATTATTTTTTATGACTGATTTTTTTTTAAACATCATTTACTTATTTAACATATATTAAATTTTCTATAATAATCATAAATACATTTTATTAAAATATATAAATTTTTACATTAATTTGAATTTAAATTTGTCACTACAAAAATTTCATTATAATAATAATAATAATGATCTCGACACTATTTATATTTTGTGTTAAGTCATGTCTTCTACATTCATGGATTTAAATTTAAATAGATCGCTCCTCATGTTAAATCTATATTGTGTTAAATCATGTCCTCTATCTATGTACTCTTCATGAACCACAATAAAAGGTTTGAAATATTTTTTTAGACTACAAAAATTTAATAACAGATTAATGAAAAATACTTTTCAATAATATGATTATTATTATTATTATTATTATTATTTAAATAATAAATTATTTTTTATATTTATTACCTTCAAATGAACAAATAAAGGTTTGAAATATTTTTTAAAAACTACAAAAATTATTATGATAATGGAGAAAATACTTTTCTATAATAATAAATATAATATAATAATACATATAATAATATAATAAATAATAAATAAATAATAATTATTATTATTAAACTGTTTTATAATAAAATTATTTTTTAAATATTTAATTATTATAAGTTATATTATAATAATAATTTTAATATTTGTTGTAATAGTTTATAAAATTAAAAATTTGGGAATTCCAAGGTAGAATCATTTTAATGAATTAATTATTAAGTAGGAAGAACACATTAATTTCTAAATTATTTTAAACGATGAGTACATGTGGCAGTATTGTAACAATGGTATCACTTCTCAAGTAGCATACACGGCCTATGTTCCATTTCCTATAGTTGTTTACAGAGCGGGTACCAGGTACATATTTTAGCATCGATATGTAATATTTCTATATAAATAAAACCCTAAGGACTCTCTCATCTCTACAGCAGGGAAATTGCTTTGTTGTTTGGTGGATGGTAGGAATTTAGACTCCAAAGACTATTCTAAAATATTTTGAATGTTGATATCTATTTCAAAACAAATTATGCTTTTTTTTCACTTTTAGTGAAATTAATTAATTAAAAAAAATGTTATATAAACATGAGTTATAGTTTTTTGAAAATATGGTATTATTAAGTAAAGTGGGAGTGAACCTCTATGGTTAAGAATAATGTTATGTCCTTTTCTAAATGTTTATAAGTTTACCTCATATATTAGATCCTTTTATAACTAATATGATAATAGTAGTTTAAAATTTAGTTATAATTTAGTTAATTTTAATGAATATTTTATTAATTTAATTTAATTATTTTTTGGCAATGTCTTTGGGAAAACTAGTGTCTTTTCGATCTGCTAGTCCCACTAGCATTTGTAACTATCCTAGAAATAGACAATCAAAGAAATTTGAGATTTCCTCTATGTATGATCGATAAGGGAGAAGCAAAGGGACCAACCTGGATCTTCCGCTTGACTCCTTGCTTGATTTCTCTCTCTCTTCATAGAGCTTACGCCTCTTCTCCTACTTATCCCACTCAATGAATACCTGTAGAGGCAAAGTAACAAAACACCATCAAGGCATCTTGATCTATTATATCATAAGCAATGCAGAATCAAAAATACATTGAACATACAATGGCATTCACAAATACACGATTGTATGGAGGAAAACTAAAAGAACTTTATTAATAATAGAAGGGAGAATTACAACCCAACTGTCTGATCTAGCATCATCCTCCCAGCATCAAAGCCCTCTTCACCTCATGAAAGAAACATCACCTAACAATACAATGCCCTTTCTCAAAGACAGACTATCAGCACTTCCTTACAAATTACCAAATTCCAGCCTCTAGATCTCTCAGATGAGGGATCCATTTATAGATGTCTACAAGGGTGTGAGTCATCTCTCGGTTTTTGATTAGTGTCATTCCACTTGTTGTTCTTGGTTCCACTCAGAGATTTTCTGGATCTCTTACTCATCCTTGGGCAAATTCAGAGAGGCAAGTTTCATAGGAGAAGTAAACTAGTGTCTTTTCAATCTCCTAGTCCCACTAGGATTGGTAGTTATCCTAGAAACAAACAATCAAAGCAATTTGCAATTTCCTATATGTATGATAGATTAGGGAGAAGCAAAGGGACCAACCTTGATCTTCCGCTTGACTCCTTGCTTGATTTCTCTCTCCCTTGACAGAGCTTGCGCCTCTTCTCCTACTTATCTTGCTCAATGAATACCTGTAGAGACAAAGTAACAAAACATCATCAAAGCATCTTGATCTATTATGTCATAAGCAATGCAAAATCAGAAATACATTGAACATACAATGGCATTCACAAATAACAACATTCACATATACATGATTGTATGGAGGAAAAATTAAAGAACTTTATTAATAATAGAAGGGAGAATTACAACCCAGTTGTCTGATCCAGCATCATCCTCCCAACATCAAAGCCCTCTTCACGTCATGAAAGGTAAGATCACCCAATAATACAATGCCCTTTCTGAAATGAAAACTATTAGCACTTCCTTACAAATTACCAAATTCTAGCTTCTAGATCTCTCAGATGAGGGATCCATTTATATATGTCTGCAAGGGTGTGAGTCATATTTGGGTTTCTGATTAGTGTCATTCCACTTGTTGTTCTTGGTTTCACTTGGAAATTTTTTGGATCTCTTACTCATCCCTGGGCGAATTCAGAGAGGCAAGTGTCGTAGGAGAAGTTTTTGGAAGATTCCATGAGCATCCACTTAGCAAACTGTCTCGAAAATTTGTCCATCCCTGCTCATCGCACCCCATAGAAGGCCTCTTTAGTATGCATCGCACCTGGCTAGTGTAGAAGTTAGTATGCATCACACCTTGATAGTGGAGCAGTCAGTATGGTCTAGTTATGGCCAGTTCTGAGTGGTTTTTCAGGTGGAACTTTTGGGGAATGATGTAAGCAGTTGACCATGATCCTTCAGGGTATAAAACAAAAATTTTAAGGGTTAAAGAGCCTGTGGTTTATTGACATATAATATTGGGTTTGTAGTGCCCAAATATGTCTATAATAGTTGCCCCCTAAAGCATGAAGTTGTAATTCTTTTGATGTCGGGTGAAATGCTTTATAAGATACAATATAATACATCATCATCATATTATCTTCACGATCTAACTAAGGTGGGCATTCCCATACTCAGCATTATAAATTCATTTTCATGTACATAGGACAAATAATCGTCTGCAATTGCAGACTAGTGATTCTTCATATGAAGAGTCATCTTCCATGGATTAGATGACTATCTGTGTAGCTTCTATACATTTGATGTCTTTATATCCCTGAATATATCGCAGCCCGGATAGATGAAACTAGATCCGGGGTCTTCAAACTTATTCAATCTTCACCCGATGTACAAGTTGATCCATGTGAAAAGGTGTACTGAAGTCGAACATGGAAAGACATCACCTGATTACCAGACAATAATGTAAGCTGTTAACAGGTGCAAGAGGAATCACTGATAATGATAATGACCCTCAAGGTACTATAGTACAATTGACATGGTGTGAATATATGATTCGATGTCAAACACCATGCAAAATCTTTTGGTCGAAGGCCATTGATGTAAACCTATCACTGGAAGTGAGAAACTTGCCATTAAGGCATGCAAGCTTCAAAGTACTGAAAGGGTTGTTTCTATGTCAACCTCTTGGATAATGAGCTAATGTCAAAAATAAGTGACCCATTGTAGGAGGGCCTTAATGTATCCCACATCTACGACATAAAAGGAAGCAAATGATTTTCTGGAGGTGAAAATGATCTGATGATATAAGGTTCAGGAATGGCGGTCATGAAAAATGGAGCTTGAAGGTATTGTAGTGGATGAGGCATTAACTAGATGGTGAATTCTATGAATGACTTCTCTTGAACATATCGGCGACACTGAGATGGATTAGTAGCATTAACCCCAAAATATGGATGGTATGGAGGACCAATGGTGATATGACAAGTGAACGGAATAACCCAACCCGACTTAATCATGGTGATGGAGTGAAAGTGTCATGTTCAAGAGCAACCTACTACCAATAAAATTCTTCAAGTTTTCTTCCCTTTTTCCCCAGTCATTGCTAACCAGTACCTCTTTATTTTTGTCAAGCTTGAGGAGGATAACATATGATTGTTCTATAATTTGCCCTTCGGGAAAACCTATCGCTCTGTTTTAGCGAGTATAACAACAATGAAACTCGTTCTTGTCTTGGTGGACAAGTTTGTCGCTATTGTTTTAGCGAGTTTAACAACAAAGATAACTTGGTCCTTTTCATGTTTAGAGAGTTTGAAAAAAGACAAAAAGGAAAATCCAGCAGTTCTTTTTCGTAGCATAATCCCTTAAGTCCTAAAAATATTAAAATAACACAAAAGGGATGATTTTTGATAAATGTAGCAAGCCAAAAAGACAAGTGCTCGAACTTTTTCAAGAGATAATCCCTCCGGTCTGAAAGTTTTAAAATATATAAGGGGGATGGCACCTCCAATCACTTTAGCGAGATGGAAAGGCCAATAGCTTGACAATCTTTTCATATTTAGTGAGTTTGAAAAGAGTTTAAAGGAGACTTGCATTTTGAGGAACGAGTGGTGTTTAGGGTAGCGACTGGTTCCAGGTAATCTTGGAACTTCTCAAAACATGGTGATGTGAAGAGGGTGGCTAACAGGACCACTCATTGCAGTTGTTCCTCAAATAGGTAAACAATCAAGTGGAAGCGTATGATCGGCCAAAAGAATGGAGGTGATGCCAAGAACACAACTAAGGCTCAAAAGATTGATAGCAGGGCAATCATAAAGGTTATTTACCGAAGGTGGGTTCATTTTTCAATGATCTTGAACTCTAGGGGAACATATGCTCAGTTGGAAGGTTCATTTTTTAACGAGCTTGAACCTTGCGGAAACATTGATCATTGAAGGCAGGTTCATTTTTTAGCGAGCTTGAACCTTGCAGAAACTAGGCTTGGTTGGTAGGTTTATATTTTTAACGAGCTTGAACCTTGCGAAAACATTGCACATTTCCTTTTTATGTAGGCTAGAAACGACCAAACTACAAAGCTAAAAAACACTAAAAAGCTAAGGAACTACTGAGGTTAGGTAGGATGGTTTCATCAGTAGTTTAGATAAAACACTTCCTTTGCTTCGTCTGTAGCATAGACAAAGGTGAATGGTGGATCAGACCAATCACCTAACCTAAGAAGTTGAAAAACTAAAAAGCTAAAAAGTTAAAAAGCTAAAAAGCTAAAAAAATGTCCTACTTCACTGCATCGACTTCCACCTAGATACAAGAAACTCTCCCCTAGTCCTTTACTAGTTGAAAATGTGACTGACTTAATTGAACCGTCGGGCGAAACACCTATCGTTGAAAGTCAATCTTTTGAGTCCATACTAGACCAAAGTGAATAGGTCGAGATGGCAGTCGGCCCAGTTATACCTTCAGAAGGTCCACCTTTAGATGGTACCGTTCCCAAAGAGAGTGAGAAGGATACTATTCAAATTATTTTTGTTACTTCAGAGTCCGATGAACTTGGGGGAAATCCACCCATTCCTTCACAATAGGAAGAGAATCCCCCAGTTCCCACTACTCAAGGGGTTATTTCACCCGTTTATTCGGTACCCCCTCCAAGTAGTCTAATCATTTCCTTTGATTGGAATCGACTAGCAAGATATTGCGTTCCTTCTAATGTATCATTCCGGATCATAGTACAAGTTTACAAAATGATTGTGCCTAGCACTACCATATATGAAGGGGCATCAGTGAGCATCATTTCCTCAAATGCTTGGAAAGTGCTTGGTTCACCATCGCCTATGCCTGTTACACAGAATTTGTCAGGCTTTAACAAATGAACCACTCGACCATTAGGGATTCTTCCTAAGTTGTCGATAACTTTGAGAAGGAAAACATTCACTTGAACATGATGGTAGTCCAAAGACCATTAGATTACAATATACTCCTTGGACCTGATTATGTTTACAAAATGGAAGCTATTGTTTCAACACTCTTTTGAGTGATGTGTTTCCTGCATGAAGGAAAAATTGTCGAGCTTATTGACCAGCTTTCATTTCCTGGTTCAAACATAGCTTCAAGTCAACCATCATCCCTAAATGGTCTTTTTTCATCAAGAGTATCTATTCAACCTTCATTCTATCCACCTAATTACTGAGAGTAGTCTGGTGAATGTAACAAAGCTTAGAGGGCATGCACCCCGGGCTGCCTAGGCAGATGAACCCAGTTGAAAACATAGGTTTCCATATAGGTTATGTGGTTGGAAATGTTGTCCCACACCATTCACCTTTGTTTATTTGATGGACAAAGCCAAGAAAGTGTTTCATCGGCTCAGCTAACAAAAACAATACTGCTTAACTGTAATGATTTCCATATGGTTACCTGGAGACTCTCCTTTTCTCGATTCCTGGGGGCATGCAGACCTTTTTATGCAAGAAAAAAATGACCAATTTCATATGTCCTATTGTCTTTTCCTGGATAAGTGGGCTATCTTATGCCTTCCAAGCCATATCTAGGGATCTTGGGATGGGGGCTATTATGATTTATGGATTTCATTTATGCAAGTTTCCGAAGTGTCCTTTTATGTCTTTGACATTAGCTTCAATTGTGGGTTCCATACGTTTGGATTTTGTAGGTGGATTGTTTATATTTTACCTTCGAAGGCATCCTATGGTTGCTTCTTGACCATGGGTAGTTGTGTTTCTCCCTATCGTTCTCTTTGTTCTTTGAATTTGTGTTACTACGGGGTACGCACTCTCTCGGATTGGTTTCAGCTCGTTCAGTTGGTTGTTATATATATCAGAGGGTTAGTGAGTTATTGGCTAGAGTCTTTTCTAGGAATTTGTTGGGTTTTGAGCAAGTCCCTCATAGTCTATCCCTGGACCCTCTGTGATTGAGTTCTTGTCTGCTTCAGGATAAACCATTTGTATCTTGGTTTTGGTGTTTGTCCTCATTTTTTATCTACCAGGATCATTGAAGAGTATTCCAAGACCCCACTTGCCAACCCTTTTGCAGTGAAAACAATGTTGTGCCAAAAAGGGAGGCCTCATCATGGGCAAGGGGGGGACATCACATCAATGCAGATTGACCAACTTCTAGTCATATCTCATCTTTGAGGAAATTGACAATCCTCAAATGTGAGGGAAAAGTGGCGCTCTCTCTTTCTCATTCTCTAGGTTGTATCATGGCTTTAGTAACCATGGATTCCATAGTAGAGAAGCTTTCAAACATCCATGTTAATATGAATATTCTTCGTGAAAACAGGTATGACATCCACAATGAGTGAGTTTCTTATATAAATTATATACAATTCTGTCAAAATGAGATATTGGAACAGTTGGATAACCTTCACCGCAGCCAACGATGAACGAATGACCAACTCCAAAACCTGGAATCTAGGTTAGAAAATATTGATTTTCATATGCATGATCGTGTTGGATATCTTGCAGCTCCCCGTGTACTCCCTCCCCATCCCCCTCCTTGATATGTTGTTATCAGTTTTAGTGATCCTTTTGTCTCCCTTCAGCATTGTATGGATTCAAAGCTGTGCGGAAATAGAGCATGTAAAGACTTATCTGTGGCATCCTCCAACACCCCAATTCCAACATGTCTCGTAGGAATGATAGAAAAGGGGTCATTGAGACATCTTTTATAAGTACTTTTTTATTGAAAATCTAATGAAACTATTTTGAACAATTCAAAAAAACACATGTATGGCAACATATGAACAAAATATCATCTAAGAATATGATATTCATCAATATACCATCTATGCCATGCAATCATATGTCTCTGCTTCTATATGATAACACCAACAAAATTATTCCCTACATCAAATCAATGTCAAATGTATGCACTAAATAGGAACCCAATCCAAAAACACAATTGATATATTAGGAAGAAACAATTTTCCCCCTAAATTTCTAATCCTCCATCAATCTCCAAAAACATATAGCTTCTCCAAAAACCATTAGTAACAATATAGTTGATCCAACGGATAAATAAACCACAATAAAATAGATCAAACATAAATTGTAGACTTCAAAAAACATGTACTCCCCCTCAACACATTCATTTCTAAAAATGAATATTTTTCTTCTCATACACTTGTCCATATGGCTACACAAATAAGAATTTGCATGTAACCATATACTCTCCTTGAGACCATGTAGGCCTAAATTTTTGGAGGAAAATCCTTATTTCTCTTTTCCCCTCGAAACTTTCATCTATTGAGCCTTCTTCTTCTTATGTTATTGGCCTTCCATATTCTCATCTTTTTGAATTTTTCTCCTATAACACATGGGAAGGTTGCAATCCTTATTCTTATGTCCAATATTGTCACATACAAAACATCTAATGTGACCAAGGAAATGAGGAATATGTTGATATCTTTTGTTTAACCAATTGATATTCCTCGCATGTGCCATGCAGTCAATAGCCCTATGGCCAAAGTCATTGGATGAGAAGCAATAACAATACAATAGACTATTATACCTGTTGGATGGAGACCTCCTTTTTCTACATGCTTGATGTGGATTCTCCTTTTTCTGCTCCTTCTGATGAGAGAGTTTGATCTCTCCATTACTGCAACTTGTTTTTATGTGCCCATGAACTCCAGAATTATAACACTTTCCAATTCTATATTTCTTCTTGGGCCTTCTTTGCTTGTTATGACAGTTCATCGATGCCTCATGGATGTCATTATCTTTGTTTCAACTAGGTTCTCCAACAATTTTTAATTTTATTATAGATGCTTGAGCACTAGTTTTGAGCATCTCTACTTCTTCTCTTGCGGAAATTAATTCAGCCTTCAATCTTTGAAATTTTTCTTCAAGTGTAATTATCTTTAATTTCTCTTCATTTATTATGCTAAATATCTCACTGCTATCACTCATTCTTTCATCTTCATCATTTGAGGAGGAATGATTTGTTACTGCAATAAAAGTAACATCCTTTGCATTTTTTTCCATTTCTAAAAAATAAAATTTTCCTCCAAGTTACAAATTCTTTAACTTGGCCAACATCTCCTTGGTAGTCTCACAATGCTTGACATGCATATATGATATTTTGTATTACTATTCAAAAGGATAATTTGAGCCAAACATTAGATTTATATTTAACGCCATATTCAGCTAATAACAAAATATCTTTATCAACGAATAGAAATATGAATCCATTCTTTTGTCCAACTTACAAATTTACCTTTATGAATCATTAGAATACCTTTCTAATCCATTTGATGATTAGGTTGCACACAAAAGCCCCACTCGAATACCAACTGATGGAAACTAGGTCACTAATGAAAGGTTGGCGGTGGTGAATCAGTAGTGTGGTACTTACAAAAATTTTCTGCAATTAATTAATATTTTATCATGGATAAAATAAATCACATAAGAAAAAATTAGCACATCAAAATACACATGCAACCATAAAAACAATCAACAAAAGGACACAAGCATGTCTGGTGGAAAACCCTTCATCGAGAAAACAACCACCTTATTATTGTTGTGCTACTCAATATTTTATTACATGATGAAAAATTATACGTGGATAAGATCACTACTATGAGGCTAAAGACTCATCTTCTTCCACAACATGTTGAATCTTTCAGGTAGGAAATTGTTTCTCTCTCAGATCTAAAGACTACCATCCACTGAAGGCCACCATGATCAATGATCCTCTCCTGGTTACTTCTGAACTAATAAATGATTCTATTGACTCTAATCTACTGGTACTATCATGACCAATGAGCCTCGCTCAGTTTTTTCGGAACTATCCAACCACCATTGGATGGAAAAAACTCTTCCTTCTACTGAATTTACCAAGTAACTATATACTCAAAGCCTCTGTGCTTTCACTTCATCCATGTGAGCCTCATTTCATATATTTTGACAATGGACTCCTAAAACTTGCTCAACATGAGCACTACAATAACATAGTAGCAAAGCTTAATCGAATGATAAATTTACAATACAAGCTGTAATCAAAACTCCACACTAAAACTCCACATCATCTGCAAAACAATATCTTCAAAATCTAATCCAATCAACACATCAGCACCTCACTCACTACATAATATTATGATTGAAACATACTTCATCTCACTGCTGCTACAACTGAAAATTTCTTATGAAATTTTGCACAATAAATCTCACAGAATTCATAGGGTCTTCTCCAATCTCACACTCACACCACACACTAGTGTACTCAACCATACTCACAATGGGCTTCCTCCAATATGTACATGAATTGAAGTGCTCAAATGAATAATTACATAAAAATATTGGGTATCAAAACTTTGTTCATATGCTTGATTTGATTTAGATTCATCTCATTAACTAAATCAACCATCAACTCCATTAGCCTTTTTTACATTTTCAACATTAATCATATTTTGGAGGTCCCACAAACTTTTATGACCATAAACAAAAAGCTACAATCAAGGATTTCACCAAAACACAAAAATTAGCTGAGAAGAGCGAGGAATGTAGAGAAAAACTCACGAAAACACCTCATTTTCTCCCTTATCACTACCATCCATGCAAATGATGCTATAAATCATCCCTTGATCCTATCTCCATGCGACTATAAATTTTCAGCAACTTTGTTGACTTAGTCTGCATGCAGCTGGGGATTAAGCTTAGTAAAAACATGATTTCTTTAGACCAAAATCTCTACCAGCTGATGGACCATCTTCTTTAGCTCTTGAACACTCCTCGAAGCCTCTGAAATAGGTATACAACTGAATAAATAGGCTTATAATAGGTCTATGACATACAACACCTATTATGCCAACCTTAGTACCAATACAAGCTCCTCAAGGAGCAACCATAACTTGTGTAAACACCTATAGGACCTCTATCAACATCTCTAATTCCTATAGAAGCATATCCAACTTCTGTAGCACCAACATCATGTCATAGAACTACCTCAAAAATGGGTGGAAGAACCTCCAACACAAGAAACCACAACTCATCACATATAGAAGCACTCCAACCTCCTGTAGTAAAAACACTCCAACATGTTGCATTAGAAACATTGCCATCAACATAACATAAAAACCACATACCAACATCACATTTGGAATCCATATCCAAGTCAGAAGCCACAACATCATCTCCACTAGGTCTAGTTAGTGATAAGAATGTTGACATCAATGCCAAGTGACAAGACCATCAAGTCAAACATCCATCACCAAGAACTCATCACACATGCATATGACCAGCACCATCATTGCCAATGTTGACATCAATTCCAACATGAGATGGATGGCAATATTTGTGATCAAGTTATTTATATTTTGATTGGCCCTAGATCTAATTATAATTATGGTAATCCTAACTTGCTAGATAAGCGGTTTGAGTAAGGAAGGTCATGTAGAGTCTTACTTAGTGTAGTTGTCTATAGGTACTAATAAAATAGTTCATCAATGGGTAAGAGCTTGTGCATTCTAATTGAATAGTAGGTCTACATCCATGCATTTGATTGTACTTCTGTTGGAATAATAAAATATGATTTTGGGTATGGACTGGTTATATCTTCATAGGACTAACGTGGGTTGTTATGACAAGCCCATTAAGTATTTGGATGACAATCGGTAACAAAGAGTCTTGTAGGGTATGAATATGGAAAAATTAGTTAGAATGGTGATAGTTATGTAGGCCAAGCGTAGTCATAGGAATGGGTGTGTGTTATTTGCAATGCATATTTCCAATGATAAAGGTAAGGAAGTTGAGGATGTAGATGTTTTGAGCAAGCATCCCGTTCTACAACCATTTGAGGGTGTGTTCCCGACAAATATTTTAGAGTTTTTGCCTCATAGAGAAGTGTACTTTCCCATTGAGTTGGTACTAGAGGCAACACCAGCATGAAAGGCACCATACAGGATACGCACTCCATAGTTGGTAGAGTTGAAAATGTAGTTGAAGGAAGTTCTTGACAAAGGATACATTACACCAAGTGTCTTGCCTTGGAGCACACCAATATTTTTTGCGAAGAAGAAGGATGGTACTCTGAAGCTACCATTGATTACAGGCAGTTGAACAAGGTGAACATCGAAAATAGGTAGCTATTGTCGAGGATTGTGACTTGTTTGATCAGTTGAAGGGAGCAACAATTTTCTCGAAGCTGGACTTAAGATCAGGATACCATTAGGTACGCCTCAAGGAAGAGGATATTTGCAAGACAATGTTCAGGGCCAAGTGTGCAGATTATGAGTTTGTCGTAGTTCCTCCCAGTTTAACTAATGCTCCAACAAGTTTTATGTGTTTGGCGAATAGTGTATTGCATTCTTATCTAGATAACTTTGTTATTGTATTCATTGATGATATCTTTGTATATTATAAGAATGAGGAATATCATGCCAAACATTTAGTAGCAGCATTGATATTTCTAATAGAACATCAGTTGTATAACAAGCTTAGCAAATGTGGCTTCTTTTAGAAAAATTACATTGCCTAGGGCATGTATCTTTCAAGGAAGGGATATCAGTGGATTCGTAAAATATAAGGGTGATCATGGAATGGGAAGATCCTAGGAATGTAGACGAGGTTAGGTGATTTATGGGATTAACATGTTTTTATAGGAATTCTGGAAAATAACTTATCTTATTAGTTCATTACAAAGGAAAGGTAAGAAATGTGAATTGACTGAGGAATGTGCAGCAAGTTTTGAGAAATTGAAGCAGTTTTTTATGAATGATATGGTTCTAAAGATTGTAGATACAAATAAAAATCTTGTGGTATTTATAGATGCTTTCAAGAGAGGGCTTGGTGGAGTCTTAACGTAGGAAGGATAGGCAAAGTGTTATGAATCATGGAAACTAAATGAGCATGAGCAGAGTTATCTGGCACATGATCTTGAGTTGGAAACGATCATACATGCATTGAAGATATGGAGGCACTATATTCTTGGTAGGATGTTTGCACTGATGAGTGATCACAATGGATTATGTATTTACTTGACCAACCGAATCTGAATTCTAGGAAATATAGATGGTTGTCCATGATGAGTGAGTTTAACTTTGAGATCAAGTACATTAAAGGTAAACATAACAGGGTTGCAGATGCTTTTAGTATGAGGATACAAGTAAATCACATTACAACTATGAGTTCTTATGGGACAAATTTACAAGATCAGATCCTATAGGTAGGTCAGTTGGATGATAGTTATAGAGAGCTTAGGCATAGGTTACAACATGGTATAGGTGATCAAGATATCAATTATCGTCTCACAATGGAAAAATTCGTCATGTGAAGGGACAAGATATATGTGCAAGATGACAATGAGGTCAAGAATATTATCTTGTGGTAATTTCATGCTAAGCCATAGTAAGGTCATCTAGGATATCATAATAAATTGACATTGATGAAGTAGTTATTCTTGTTAACACTTGATAAATCCTCCAAGTTAAGGAGAGGAACCCAATGGTAACCACAAACCAATATTTAGGGATTGAAGGTAGCACTTCCAAACTCAGAGAGGGGTCTCTCTTATGAAATCTTCTGGATCTTAGGCTAGGTATATAGATAAATATAGAATAATTTTAATAGTTTGATGGCAGGGAAGAGGGAAAGTCCATTGGGAATGGAGTAAAATTAAGCTAAATTTTTTCAATGTTATGATGGGAAAATGAATAATCCTTACACAGGGGTAAGGTAGGAGATCCTTTATGGTGTCTTTGTCAAATTTCATTCAAAAGAGGTGAGTAGAGGAATAATGAAATTGATAATATCTAAAACATCTAGGTGAGGATGAATTTTAGATATTATGGAGGAGGGAAAAAATAGTGAAATGTGCAGGGAAAATTTTAAGAACCCCCCCCTAAATTTACATGTATAATAAATGGGCGAATCGCCATAGTATATGGGAAAAATAGAAGGCGATTTTATCAATAATATGATATGTATATATAATTTTTTGGCGAATCTCTCACCAGGCATGGCGATTATAAAATCTTGTGTTTATTGAATACACAAATGAAATCATTGCATTTCTTTAAAATATCTTTTGAAATCGAAATTACTTATATGTAACCTAGTGGGTGTAAGATAAAATTCACCCGTGCCATTCACAGAAAGCATGAGAAAAAACCTAATACTATATATAAAACCAAGAAAAATTCAAATTCATCACTTCTAGGGACCTCATAACCACCTTGCCAATACACAAGTATGTTCCTGTTTGCAATTAGGAAAATTACCCAAATTATAATCTGTTTACTCCACTTCTAGGGACCTCGTAACCACCCTGCCAATACACAAGTATGTTCCCGTTTGCAATAAGAAAAATTACCCAAATTACAATCTGTTTACTCGAGCATATATTGGAAGGTTATAGAAGGATGACTAGTGCAATCAATCCATTCCTTTTAGCCCTGGATTTGTTTTAGTTTAAAATAGAAGTATACAAATATACTTGTCCAATGTCTATGCTTTAACCATTCACCTTAAGATGTTTTTACAATATAATTTCCTAAGTCTATTTAATATCTTCATTATCATAAAAACCAACCTATATCCATCTTAACTCCACATCTACCACTCTTAGGGGGATGAAATCTATTTATCCCTCTGAGCACTTGGTAGACACAGAATTAAGATGGATCTAAGATAGAATTTCCCCTTTAAATAGTCTATGCTCACATGAATACCATGGGTCAATACCATGGCCTATCATAAACATGGAGCTTAAAAATTACTATAAGTAATTTATAAAAATTAATAGTTGATTTTTATTTTATTTTTTTTTTAACCAAGCTAAAATGTTTAACCTACATTAAATTACAACATCCATTTTTACTCTTGATCCACCAACCCCCTAGAGGGATCAAATATTTTTTCACTCTATGCTAAATATTTTTTCACTCTATGCTAGTTAGCATATCACGATAGTTGATACCTCTCAGGGGTTAGCAGATCTAGAGTAAAGATGGATCTATGCTAGTTTAATTCCCCCATTTTAATAGGATACATTCCAGGTGAATACCATGGGTCAATACGATGTGCCATTTTTATTTTTATTAATACTAATATTAGGGTTAATAATGTTTTTTTGCATGGTATTAATAACAATCTAGTCCATGGTATTTGTCCCATAGTATTTTTCCCATAGGTTTCACCTAAATATAACACATTTTTTGAGTGTTCGTAATATAAGGTGACTTATGGAGTAAATATAAAAAAATGTTTTATTTGTTTACCATACCTCTTGTTTATTTATTTTTTTATTAGTTTACCATACCTCTTTTACAAATATGGTATTTGGCCCATATGATTCACTTAAACAAACCCTCTTTCTTGAGTCTTCATAAATAGAACGAGGTTTATGGACTAAATATAAAAAGAGGTTTTATCTATTTACCATACGTCTAGTCTATTTATATTTTATTTATTTACGATACCTTTTGAGTAAGTATAATTTTACTTATATTTTTATTTGTTTACACCCTTGCATGTATATAAGGTGACTTATGGAGTAAATATAAGAAATGTTTTATTTATTTACCATACCTCTTTTATAAATATGGTATTTGGCCCACAGGATTCACTTAAATAAAACCTATTTTTGAAAATGGTTGAATGGAAGGTTGTAACTCCTAATTTCAAGGGCTAAATTTACCTTTTTTACCCTCTCCCTTAAAATAAGGTGGGCTATTTGAGGTGATTTGTAAAAATGTACTATGACACAAAATATTCGCCGACTAAAAATTTAAAACCCCTTAATATCACCAAAGAGCATAGGATTCACTTAAATAAAACCTATTTTCGAAAATGGGTGAATGGAAGGTTGTAACTCCTAATTTCAAGGGCTAAATTTACCTTTTTTACCCTCTCCCTTAAAATAAGGTGGGCTATTTGAGGTGATTTCTAAAAATATACTATGACACAAAATATTCGCCTACTAAAAATTTAAAACCTCTTAATATCAGCAAAGAGCGAATATTCGCCCCTAAAATTTTCCATGCTAGCATGCTACTTATACTATAATTTTGCCCTATTTTCCATTGTGAAGGTGACAAATTAGCCTACCAAAGTTGCAATTTGTTAGATAATTAAATTTTCCAATAACCCTTATGCACAATAATGTCGCCACATGGGCCATGCAGTCGAGGGTCGGGCTAACCTCCCACCCCCACTACCTTAGCCCCTTAACCTTTAGGTCATGGTCATCTTAATACCCACCGGGCCTAGGGTTGGACCAACGGGCTACCCTTCCCGCCGGAGCCCCTTGCACTGATCCACTGTGGTGATGTTGTAGGCCATATGGCCTAGGGCTGGTCATCTTATGGAACTCCCTTTGTCGAGAACCTTTGAAACGGTCTTGTGTATGCTTATGTGACTAAAGACTAGGGCTATCCGAATCCCCTTCTTTGCCAACGCTCATTCTCTACTCCTGTCGGTGGTGATGTGTAGAAGACCTATGACCAGGGGCCAATCTAAGGTCTGGAGCTCCCCTCCTTTTGCGCCTGGTTTTATGTTGGTGTGGTGACCAGGGGGTGGGGCTAACAACCTAACACTTCCTCCAAAATTGGACCAAGTTAAAATTTAAAAGGCATCAAAGCCATATTGTGTTAAGAACCACAACTTAGGCAGACTGGTAGAGGGTGACATTAGTAGACTAGAGGTCAGGTGTTTGAGCCCTGCCTAGGGTATCTTACCCTTACAATAATTTTGGCCAACCGTGGGGTGCCTCATGGAAGCCTCTGTTTTGGCCATGTGGCACAACTTAATTGGTCCACGACAAAAATTATGAACTAATCTAACTATGACAATTTGACCAATATGAGGTCGCCACTTATCAGAACCTCATTGGTCTGTATGTGCACAATGGGTCGAATGATGTCAGCAGTACTAGTCATCAAACCTACTCATTTTTTAGTTTTTAGGCCAAATGATCAGAAAGTGATAACTAGAGCATATGATGTCAGATTTAGGTGAAATAAACATAGCCAGATTTAGAACAATGAACAATTCTACATAATTCCAGTTTCGAAACATTCTGGGCACTTTTATTTTTGAGCTAAAATTTGATCATCAGACCATAATTCCACCTTGGGGTTAGCGGTAACAATATCTATGGTCCACTCACTTATGGTTTGATCAAATGGTAGAGAATGAGATAGGGTAGTTATGGAAATAGCTTTTCCCTCCTCCCTGTCACTTCTTTCCCCCATTTGGAATTTCTTTGCCTTGCTGGTGAGAGCTTTGCTATCATAAATATTTGCTACCAGACTTGCTATGGTACCTGGAGTATTAGTTGGTGCCTGTGATCAAAACATGAAAATTATTTTTGCACCATTTTGTTTTCTTTTAAGTCTTCTTAGTTTTGAAGTGTAAACATTCTTATGTTGAGCATGGATTTTTTTTATAGGTCAACCTTTCTTGAATTTCCTCAAGCATGAACCATTTGATTCTTATGAAATGTACTTAAGGGAATGAATAAAATCCTTTATATATATCAATGGTCAACCATAGTTCGAGTTTGACAAGTAATATAGTTTGAGTTTGACAGGTAATATCTTCTAGGTTTTGTACTTAGTTATTTTTTCTTGCAACTCCGAGTTCTTGTTCTCCCAGGAATCTAATTTTCTTTGAGACTTGTTTATACAAGCCATGAGGGTTACGACAATCCTAGGAAGAATTCATACATGTGTAACCCTACATCATTTCTTTTTGAGGTACTTCATGTACCTATGAAACCCTCTAATACACATAATTATTTGAGAACAAGAGTTAGGCACGAAGATTATCCCTCGCATGGCATACGAGGTTTCAATTAGTGTTGGGTTCTCCTTTCTAGGTTTTGTGATATTGTGTTTCACCTCCAAGACAAGGTTTCGAGTTACATAAACTAAACAAATTACTCTACATACTATAATTTCTGCCTGGGCTAGAGTTAAGCATTTATAATATGCCAAATCTCAATGAAATATTTACATTATATATATCTATATCTATATCTATATATACACTACAATTAGTTCCACTAATGAAGAAATATATATATATATTATATATATATTATATATATATATATATAATTGCAATTAGTTCCACTAATTCCATTTTAACATCAATACACACTCTTGTTTATAGTTTGGCGTTTTCTTGTGAACCATTCATAGTGTAACAATACCGTTGGTTTTCCAGTTTTATGACCATGGTCAACATTTCAAGGATTCCCTCAGTTCATTTCACACTAGATCTAAGTGTGACAGTGAATTCTTAGTTGTAAAGTTTTCCTTGTGCCCAATTTATGGCTACCAAATAGGTTTATTTTCAGTGTAACATTGACTATGTTATTCTTTTTCCATATGTATACACATATCAACATTTAGTTTTAAGGAAATTTAATGGTTATTTTTTTCTTAACAAATGAATTTAGTCCTTAAAGAAGTACACAATGTGAAGTAATTTGGCTCCATATAATATTTTATTTTTCGGTTTCCAATAAATTTACTAATTCATGTAATTATTTACTTAGACAAGGGAACCAAGTAAACCTTATCAAGAACTTGCTCAATTTTTTTGTCCTATTCACTAGAGGAGTTTAGAAGAGTCTTTCGATTGTCAAGTTCTTAGGCTAGCTAGAGTATTATACCATAACTCAAAGAAATAATAATAATAATAATAATAATAATAATAATAGAGTGTTTCATGACATATCATTAACAATTGTTTTCTTTTTAAAGAACATTTATAGTAATGCACCAATTAAATTCTATATATTTCCTTTAATATCTTTCACCCACACTGAATTTTTATGAGTGGAACCTAATCCTGGGGTCTACTCAATAGATTTCAATCTCTTACATTGAACACCAGACAATTTCTAGGTTGTTGATTAACCAACTTGGCCTAGGACTAACCAAGTTTTTTTTTTTTTTTTTAATTAAACTTAAATAAAAGTTACAACTAGTATTTGTTCAACGTAGTTCAACTTTACTGGTATATATCTATAGCAATCATATTTAATTATCAAATAGAATTAAAAAATGCACTGCAGACAGCAGATCCAAATTACTTATGTGTTTTCTTAATTGTCTGGACTTGTAACAAAACCACTAGGAAAGTGAGTGTTCCACCCAACCAACGTGTACTCTTTTTGCACCACAAGACTCCCCAGAGCTAGTTTCTTCCCAAAACCAATGTGTACTTTGTCTACATCACAAGACTCCCCTGAGCTAGTTTCTTCCCAAATAGTTGCTTGACAATGACCTAACAAGGTCTATTAAAAAACATGAAAATTGTACAAGTCTATGCAAAGAATACACAGACTCACTGGTATGTCTTAAAGTTTCCACTAGAAACATCTTATATTACCTTCAACAATGTCGTGTTTCCAGTTCCAAATATTAAAGCTTCAACTCCTCTCTTGGACCTCCTCGAGCGAGGTTACCTTCAACAATGTCTTGTTTCAAGTTCCAAATATTAAAGCTTCAACTCCTCTATTGGACCTCCTCCAGTGAGGTAACCCCTGAAGAATACCCTAACTGGAAATGTCTTGTCTTACCTTCAACTATGTCTTGTTTCAGGGTCCAAAGATTAATGCTTAAACTCATCTCTTAAACCTCCTACAACTAGGTACCAAGTCTCTAATGTTACCTCAGTTTTTCTTCCCTCTCACCCTTTTGGCTCCCTTGTCTCAAATGAGATTATTTATCTTTAGGGAGATGCATAAATGTATTATAACTGTTTGGGAAATGGAACTCTCTTGTAACACTTCTTCCCATAATTTTATGGTCATCCATAGCTTATATTATTTATAAAAATAAATTCAAGTAAAAAAATACATTTAGGTTTTATCATACTCCTAGGCCTTTACCTATCCTGCAAGTTTACTAAGGCATTTGTGGTAAAACAAAATATTTACATCTTTTACTCACTAAGTCATTTGTGGTAAATCAAAATATTTACAACTTTTACCAAGGGGTGTTACATTAGGGAATAGGGGAAAACCATTCTTGAGCCCTATACTACAAATAACTTCTTTGGACCACCTCTAAGTGTTTATAAAATTGGCATTGACACTTTCATATAGCCTTACATTAGTAGCTCTCAAATGAGAAGAAATAATTTTCTCTTCTAACATATTCCAAAGGTTAATCGTGGGCACACTGTAAATCCTTTTGTAAAAGCAACGAAACAACAAGAAAAACTAATTTTATTATTGCAACATTCCTTCACATTTATTCTCAACTTAATAAGATGGCCAACAATTTAGTGATATCTTCTTAACCTAGATTGTGTTTCAGCTATTTTTTCATGGATTTCAAACCATATTCATATCCTTTCTACCAAAATACTTTCGTTGAGCTTAGCTAACATGGAGGTAAATATAATGGTCCTATAATTTAATGGATTATTTATATTGCTACTTTTAAATATGGAGTCATTGACACTTTGGTTCTGAAGTGGTCATATAATTAGAGGGATTACTTTTATCCCCGCTTTAAAAAATGGAGACCATGAAGATTTGAGTCTAGATTTTAGGGGAGCCATACCTAATTGATAAATTAAATAACTTGTACATCTAAGAGATGAAGGTAACATCTTCAATTTTCAATATTTCAACTTGGAAACAATAAATGTCTTTAGATTTTCCTTTTGCAAGTGGCTTAACCAAACCTGGTTTTCTCTATAGAAAACACTTTATCATGTACATGGACATTTGGAATGTTGTCAATACCTAAATAAAATAAAAAAATTATTTGATAATCATATTAATGTTTTCGTTAATTTTACAAATAAAAAACCATATCGAACCCATCTTTAATAAGCAGAAAAACTTATTTTATTGTTGACTAGTGTAATGTCTCTCGAGTTTTTAATTATAATTTTAAAATTTATTAGTTAATTAGAAACATTTTTTATATTTTTTTATATACCTTTACTATTACCCATATAATAATATTTATAAAATATGTTTAATGTATATAATTAGGTGAGACTCATGACAATTATATTATTTTGTTTAAAATTCATTCAATAGATAATTAAAATAGGTGATTTAACATTCTAAGAGTGCTTTAATGAGCACCGCTATATACATATACTTTACCGTGAATTTTCACTGGAAGTACAATAATTTTATACAGAAGCATCAGAACTATCAGCATGAGGAAACACTTTTTGAAGGAGGGCATGTAGGTCCTATACATAGTGTAACCTTATTGTTTATAGTCACACCCTTATTATATTTTGTACCATGTGGTCCCCAATGTTTGTTTTTTGTGCCCATAGAAGCCCAGCTATTATCTATTATTTTGGCACTTCATTATATTGTTATGTCGGAGGTAGTGGTGTGCTATTTATTACTCGTTAGACCCTATATATCGAGGAGTTTCGTCATTTGTTCATCCAAGAATTGTTCATTTGTTAATGTTAAGAAAGTTGCTACTCGAAGAAGCTTATTTGCCATTATCTATATTTATTTATATAAATCAATAAAATTTATTTTTTCAGACTTATTTAACTAAATTTTATTAAATACCTATTATTTATTAAATTTTAATAAAAATTTGATTTGTATAATTAGTGAAGATATCTTCCTCAATACAGAAGTGATCGATTGTTTCAATCTTTTTAATAATAAAAGGTTTACCGAGTTTTTAAGAATTTAAGTAAACAATTAAGCTTGACGGCAGAATATCGAGTTATGAGGTCCTGTTATTATTATGTTTTGTTTGTTTATCTTTTTATTATTAATTTAAATTTAAAATTTTAAGTAAACAATTAAGCATGACCGGGGAATATCGAGCTATGAGGTCATATTATTATTATGTTTGGTTAGTTTTTTATTAACTAAAATTTGAAGATATTTTTCAGTTTCACATTAAATTATTTATAAATTGTAATCTTAAATTTAATTTCACAATTCAAAATTAATTAAAATATTTAATGTTATAATTCAAAAATGTAAATAAACAGTTGTATATTTGTTTCATTCAATATATATAATATAATATATATATATATATATATTCAGTTACAATATTATCACTATCTACTGTAATGAATATATTAAAATCACTACGTAGCATTGAGATTTTGCTAGTTTCACTGTTATATCATATATAACTGGATGAGAAATTGTAAACTATGCCATGGACGTTTGAAAGCATTACAAAATACTTACATAAATGTTTACAAAGGAAATTAAGCTTAAACAATGAAATTTATTTCATAAATGTTTTCTTCATCATGTGCCTCAGAGAAATGATTAAATGATGTATAGTTATTATAAAAGAGGATTCTTCTCAGTACTTAATGGCTTTGAGTATATACGATTATATAATAATACTATATAATAATATATATATATACTTATATTATATATATATATATATATCAAGCATCCAGAGATTTACCATTTTGAGAGGTACGAAAGGATATCTTATACTTTGTTTTTTCCTTATATACAAAACAAATATTAAAAGTAGTTAATGGCTTTGTATTATCTCCATATCTGACGGATTCAAAGATTTAGCATTTTTAAATGTATATATTATGATATTGACAAGGTCGTTGCCACTTATAAAAGGATAATAATGAATTTTGAACCATTGATTTTCCTTTCTATAAAAATATTAAAGTAAAAATTGTCTCTAAAGAAAAAGACAACACAAAAATATTAAAACAATAAAATTAGCATTACATTACATACCATATATGTACAATTCTCATGATGTCCTCAATCCGTTTATGATTGTTTTGCAATTGCGATGAAGCGTTTATTAGTCTTGGACCGTTGTGGAAAATTATTAAATTGATTCATTGATACTGTATAGCATCTTCCACTTCCTCTACTTATTTTTACATGTCATTCCCTTCTTTCATTTATTTTGTCATTCATATTTGCATGCTATTTCCATATTTGATTATGGCGTTTATTGGTGTAATAAAAGATTAAAATAACATAGGTTGAATTGTAGTTTTTTGCTTTGTTGAGTAGTAAACTATCTTTGTTTATGAGTTAACCTATTTACCTTTTATCTTCATTATTTTATATAATTTTATAGTCTCTATGTGAACCATTTGAAAGACTATGTAGATGATTTCTAACATTGTCCAATGATAACTAGCACATTTCGTCGAAATCATGGTTAAAAATGGAATATTACGTATTAGATAGTGAAATGTAAAGTAAGGAAGAAATGGTATCAACATAAATCAATAAAAGGATAAATGAGTACCTTTAATGGAAGGTATTATTTTGAATTTTCAACTTTGCTATGGTATTTAATTTTAAATATTTTTTATTATTATCAAATTTCGTTTTTTAATTAATTGCATTTTTTTTAAT